>JABUQX010118346.1:0-26488 GCA_015478945.1 Trachelipus rathkii
TTTAATATCTATTCAATGCGATATTTATAAATCTTAGGTAATATATTCTTATTTTCGTATTAAATTAAAAAAAAACTTAGTTATAGTGATATAACCTATAATTACACTAGCACTATATAATTTAGTACCTATAATATATTTATAGAATAATAAATCGAACTAAAAAATCGATATACATATATTCGTCGTTCAAGTATATATATTATATTATGGTTAAATATAAATAAAATCATATGTTATAAAGGATATTAAGTTCTTAAATATATTAATAATAAATATATTTATATCAATAAATATATATATATATTATTAATTATTAAATAATCATATATATATATATATATATAATTATTATATATATATTATATATATATATATAGTTAATATATCAAGGCGATCTATTCACTACTACTAGTGGGCTGTATACGAGCTTAGTCTGAAGTTATCATTTTAGAATACAGATCGTCTTCTACAAATTTTCTAAAGTTATGTAATAAATATCTTATTTTTTAATTTATTTTTATTTTTTTGCGAAAATTAATCTATGAATAAAATTAATTGCATATTTATATAAAGATAATTAAAATTATTATATAAAAAAAAAAAATATAAAGAATAATGCTATTTATCATCAAACATTAAGTTGACGCTCGAGTTGCTCTCCCAGCGTAATATAAACGTGAAGTGACAATAATAAATAACATTACCATAAGATACATCTTATAATATTAAGTTGTGTAAGACACAAGTAATTTCAGATTTGCGTCGAGAATCTAATATATATAAATATATATATATATATTATATATTATAATATATATATATATATATATTATATATATTATATTATATATATATATTTAATATATAAATATATATGATATATAAGTTCTGGCATAACTATATATATACAATTTCATAATTATATAAATAATATATATAATATATACATTCATCAGTCAATTATTCCTTATTAATGATTTTCCCTATTATATATATAACTAAATATATTATACTATGTACTAGTACATAAAGAGAGAGAGTATAAGAGAAACAGAGATCATAAACAAATGAGCAGAGGAGAGCCCTCAGAGTAGTAAAAAGTTCACGGAGTCGCCGCTGAATGATAATTATTATATATAACCTAATACATATAAGCTAGGAGCAATTTTCATCTCTAATAAACTATGTCTCTTTTTACCTTATATAATGATAACTCACTATATAATCTACTTTATATACTATATCTCTATATTCTCATATATATAGATTGTTAACTAGTCGTACTAACAATTAGCTTTCTGTTAAAGCTACACTCAAACAATTCGGTATTTTGATTATAATTCGAGTTCTCTATTACTATATTATCATATATATCAAATACTAGGTTTTTCCTGTACATAAAATACAACCTTTATACAAGCTTATTATCAATAACTTATATAGTCATGTTAGACTATCTACCCACTATATGACTAACTTTCTCAATCCTAATTAGTTATGATATTACTAGAGATACCCCAACTATATACTCACAAATCTGATTAATTATAGATTCAGAAGTGAGAGGTACCCATCACTAATAAATTATTAACATATAAATACCATATGACTGTGTCATTCGTTTGTATATTATTATATATATCAAATTACAACGATCTCCACTTAAAAGCTACTAACACTCGAGAAGAATCAACCTAACTATATGATACTCCTGAGCTTAAGTTCACGCTAGTTAGCTATTTTCGTCATTTAATGCCAAGGCGATTATATATAAGATAAGAAGATAATATTAATACTTATTAAAAAAGAAAATAATGTAGAGTTTGTCACTGGAGATAGCGAGAAGTGAGAGTCATATAGTAGAAATTAGTCTACATATCAGAGCGAGTACAAAAGACAATAGAGTTATGATAGTGGAAATAATATTAATATCTTCTACTTCTTTCTATCAGAGAAAATTGCTTTCATATTAGGGAATAATCTGTTTACAAAACAAAGGCTAAAACATATGATTTGTTTACGAGTGATATTAAATGGATATGTATTATAGCTGCTATTTGTTATATTTAAAAGTTCAATAATATAATATATCAATAATAACTTACTTATAAGAGTAACTTTTCTTATTATCTTGTATTGGTCTCTCTAGGTACAATTAAAAAGTTTCATATAAAACTGTAGAATTTTAATAACTTGGATGTGCATAGTTTGATTTTATAGGTGACAAACCCTTCAAATACTAAAATCTAATCGTGAAGTATGTATAAAAGGAAATTCCCTAATTTTTTTTCTTTTTCTTGCTAGAGAGTATATAATTTGTAATTCCCTTATGCTTTGATTGTTTGAATTTTAATGTGAGTGATATTTATCTTTTTACAATAGAAGAGTTTCAGTATTTTTTAATTTTTTAAATGTTTTCATTATGTATTTGTGAAAAAAACATTGTTCTTTATAGGGAATTTGTGTGTTTTAAAGTATATACATCATGTTTCAAAAACATTTTTGTTTTAAATTTCGAAAATATCCAAAGGTTTATTGAACAGTATTTTTAAAAAGGTTTTAGAATACTGAGAAGTATATACCAAACTAACCAGCAGTAGGCCTATAACAGGATACAAAGTTAAGAACCTCGGCTAATAATAACTTGATAGGAAATTAATAATTTATTTCAAGCATACAAGGGATTTGAGAGATTTTCTTATCTAATCCTTGTCTGTTGAATGAGTGTTTATCTGGATTTTGCCATTGTAAAAAAAAAAGTGTTAGGGTAGGTGTTATTGTTGTCTAAAAGTGGTGAGCAAGGTGTGAAAATGATAAATATGAGAGGGAAGTGAATGACCTCTTTCTTGAATTTGACTTTATTTGTTTTCCTGTTGAGTAGTGTTAGTTTGAAATAAGTGTGGTGGAAATATAATGTTAGGAATATATCCATATATGCTATTATACTGCGAAATTTTCAATAGTTTAAGGAAGACCGATAGTAAAATCGGTGACAAATAGAGACTTTTTCAAAGAGAGAAAATTTTGAGATGACTTAGTTTGTGAAGTATTAATTTTTCTAGAATATAGAAGGAATGAAGCTTAGATGTCAAAAAATTATTTTATATGCTTGTGAATGTGTGGAGTGTTTTGTAAACTGTTTTAGTATAAAAGTCTGATATATGATCTGGCTCTCCTGTATTTAATTTAAATTTTCATGAGTTTTCTTTGTACTAAGATTATATTATGACTTGGAAATATTTTCGTTGTTTTATTGGTTCACTTTTGGCTCTGATTAGATTGGATTTTATGAAAGTAGCAAAACTCGTTTATTGATTAAATAATTAAAAGAGATTGTTTTGTGCTACAAATTTTACATTTTTAAATAGAAAACATAAATAAATTAACTAAATAATTATAATAATAATACTAATATGAAAACTTACAAATCAATAAACATAATGCATACAATAATAATAACTAAAATTAAATAATAATAAATTAATATATATAAAATAATCTTATAATAATCATGGATTGATAGTTAGAGGGTTGAAAGTTACTACTTACTCAACTACTTACTAATAATTTAATAAATAATTTTGAGTGAATTATAATACAATGTTTAATAATAGATATATAGCAATAACTTTTAGTAATAAAAAATATAAAAATTTATATAAATAATAATAAATTATAATAAATAATTAATATATAATTATATTTTTAACCCAGATCAATCTGGCAAACCAATTAATATGGGCCTTATAATGCTGATATATATTATTGTTTTAACACCTATTCCAAAGTGGTTGATAAATAATACTTATCAGTGTTATAATAATTATATAACATATATTACAGATCAAGTTCTTTTGTAAATTTAACATATGATGACGAAATTTCCTGGAATTTAAGATATTTCTTACAATAAATGATGCAAAGCATCTTAATCTTAAAAAAAGATATTTTAATTATACTATTAAAATAAACATTAAGTTTTTTACTCTCTAACTGATCTGGGTACCTCTGTAAGGATAGACTCCATATTATTACTAAAAAATAAGTAATAAAAAACAAAAAACTAAACAAAAACAAATGTAAGCTAGTACATATGCCACCTACTAAGAAATATTTTAAAAAAAAAAATATCGCAATCTAGTAGCTAGCAGAACACATATAACTTTATATATATTATTAGATATTATTTTTAACAATTTAGCTACTTATTTTAACTACTCATTAGCTATATTTATTTTTTACGCTTCATTATAGCAACTTAAATGGACATTTGATGCATGTTTACGACCACCAGAGGGCGAGCAACGACGTTGTGTGGGACTTCACTTATCAAAATTACAAATCCTTTTTTTTCTTCTTCTTCTGTCTTTTTGCGCTCTCTGCTATCGCTCTCTTTTTTGCGTACTATTTCTTTACTGTATACGAAAGGATAAATTAAGCAGTTTAGCATACTTCAGTCAAACATTGAGTAGAAAGAACTAACTGTAGGTCACGTTACACTCATTGCATGATAGTATGATGTAAATTATTGTGTTTATTTAATAAAGCAAGTGTTAATATTAAATTAGTTCAGACACCGTGGCATGCGCTAAACACACATTTCATCACAACACGCCATTATAGAGTCGCCATTATAGTAGCAATACAGAGATCAAATTACATATACGTACATGCTTTAGGAGATACCTATCAATAGCTTTACGGCACCCTATCATATATAATTCAAAAATATACCAGTGGAATGTTCAGATATTAATATATACCTAAATCTACGTCGTGAAATACTTCAGTAAGACAGCATAGAATGCAGAGCCATATGCGTAACAAGCTATCACTACAATATAGATCCGATCATATCACTTTATAACATATATAGATAACTACATATTCATGGAAGTAGCGAAATAGGTATTATTAATACTAACAGTATATAAGCTATTTAGAGATAAAGTATTCTCTTATTAAAAATTTATAGAGATGCATAACGATCATACTATTACAGATAGCTTTATAAGCTACAGTTTTAGAGTAGAAAACTCTCTTATATATATCATCATATCTATTAGAGAGAATTTTTAGAGAGAAACTTATACAGCAAGCTAAGGATATAATAGCCTAATAATTATTAAAGGAAATAAGAAATTTTCTTAACTTTTTAATTGAGAAAGAATTTAGGTAAATCTTATTTATATATATATATATATATATACTATAATATTTATAATATATCTATCATTGATTCCTTGGAAACCCCTTTCATAAATTATAAATAATCACACTAAAAGGAGTGCTCCCGCTATTAATAATAAAAACAGAAATAGGAATAAAAAATTGTTTTGATTGTATTTTATTACAGTGTTATATTACATAATATTTATTAATATCGATTGGATTTTGCATGAGTCGGAATGAACTGGGAAGAGAGATATGGCGAAAGGGTGAAAATAATGTATGGTTTTAAAATGGCGATTTTGTATTCACTAAGGAAATCTATTTTTTTTTATGAACGAAAAACTTAGAATAAACACAACATAAAAATTAATATAATAGCCGCTATGATCAGAATATAGAGATTATACTCTTATATAATCAATGTGATTAATATATATAGACATAAGTATAATATTTAACGTTAATTATAACAATTATGCAGTTACCTAATACTTTTTTATCAGCGTAATATTATTAGTGAAAGAGATTTTTTGGGATGGAATAAAGTTAATTCCAATATACTGGCTTTTTACTTTACATTACTCTTCTTTCTCTAGTAAATTCTCTAATTAACCTCAGGCGACTCATCGATAGGTGATATAAAATTAACTTAATAAACATAATATTTTTACTCTTCCGAGCTTAAGATACAATACAATACTAATATTAAGTCTAATCGTTATAACGGCAATGAATAGTAATACTAATCTTAGTAATAGGTCAAGTAAGGAGCATTACTTTCGATCCATGTTAGTTAGTTTCTTACGGTATTCAATTCCTCTGTCTAGTCAGTATGGAAATATATTAAGTTTAGTATATACACAGATTTACTCTTGATGCTTAACAAAACTCTATCAATTAAACCTAGAATCATACAAAGTATATATAAACTAAGAGATCTAAATAATATGTGAACTAGATCGAGCCCGTATAACCTTAATCAAGGCCTATATGATAGGATCTACGTTTAGCCGTAAACTCATGGATCTAACCTATAGATTGGACTTGACCACTCCCCTAATAATATAAAATTACATACAATACATTTTAAAGATGAGGTATAGAACAAAAGAAAGCGAAGTAAATAGAGTCATGAAGAGATGAAAATTAATATCCTCAAATTCTTATAACTTATATCCTATCATCTGGGGGGGGGGTCAAGTTACTATCGCCAGTAAATCAGATAATACAATATAAAAAGCCGACTACGTATATCCGCTATGCCAGCTCATATAAATAACAATTATACCTAACTTACATCATATATATACTTCTTAAAGATATCAGACAAAGAAATCTTAATGACCCTACGAGAGTATATATAAAAGCCTACACATTATTTTATAGCTTAGGCAGGAGATGAAATAAAAGGCTCCTAAATTCGTTGCAATATATATGCTAACAATGTGATGAGAAAGAAAGAGAATATATAAAAAGTATTGATATATTACTAATTAATATTATATATATTAATATATATGGTCTCGAGACGGCATCTATATCCGACTGAATATTTATAATCATAGCTATAATTATTTTCTAAGTTAAAATTATTCCTGATAACGTTTCTTATAACAAAAAAATCCGTAAATTCAAGCAATTTAAAGTATCAAGTATAAATATATATTAAGTTATATATAATATATATATATATATTTTATTATATATTAATATATATATATTATATATATATATATATATATATATTATAATATATATTATTATATATAATATCAATATTAATATATATATATATATATATATATATATACTATATATATATCAGTTCAATTAATATATATATATTATATAATTACATAGATTTATATAATATTATATATATATATATTACAGTCGACCGAGACTAAAGTCTTTTGGGGAAATATAGATGAATAAGATATTATATATATTATACCATATACCGATTTTTATTAACAGTAACTAGAATTAATAGCCTTTAGAGCATATCAAGGAGACACGATAACTAGAACTCAATGTGTTTTTATTTTTTCTTTTTTTCCAATTATTAGTAATATTAGCAGTTTTATAATTTTGTAGCTTAATTTTAAGATCAGAGCGTATAGTAATAGAATATTTCGTAGCAAGGAATACATTTTCGATTTAAATTGTAATGGGACGTCTATGTATGAAAGTATTTATTTTTTTGTGTTGTTCTAAAGGAATTGTGTTTATTACATTAAGTGAGGATCTGCAACAAATGTCTAATTCAAATGAAGAAGAGATATAGGTGATTAAATGGGAAGGAGAATAAAGTAGATTTAAAAGGGTGAATAAAGGAAGTTGAAAAAGATAGCCGAGTTGGCAGGAAAAGGAGGCAAGAATCAGTAAGAGTAGCAAAAGGGAAGATTCCCGCAAAAGCCTCCACGACTAAACCGTTGAACTTAGCCAACATGAACCTAAACACTTCACTAACACTTTATCCTGAACCTAATATTTTATCAAGCAGAGAAGTGCTAACGAGAGACGTACTCAAAGTTTCACAGCCATTCAGTTCTTTTAGCTAACACAATGAATACTATCAGTTAGAGACCAGATATACAGAACATATAATCACGACTATCCGGCAAGTCTTAATGCAAATTGGAGTGATAGGCGGAAGTTATATTAGCCCTGAAAGGCCATTAGGGAATGATACCTGGGAAATGCCATTAACCTTATCCTAACCTAACCCAATGATTTGACAGCGATCCATCTATCCACTAACGCTAGATATGGGGAGAGGAGTCAACGTCGACAGCCCGCGCAGCTTCAATTTTACTAAAGAGATCAAAACCGCAGTGTCCTTAGAAATAGTTATAGTTTTGAGTAACGCAGCAATAAGCAACCAGAGAGATATAGCTCTCTCTCACAACGCATAGTTGTAGGAAAAGTAGGTAACCATCCACCCGCAAGAAAGCCGTTTTCGAGTATATAAGTAAACTTATATGTTGCCTATACATATAGCAGATCTCATCAAGTCCACACAGTCCCCTTTACCAGTTCAAATTTATTAGCCCAGCGTTTCCAGAGAAGTAAAATCAAGGGACTAAAGCTTTAGAGTGTTATTTTTGCCAAAATAGATTGAGAACACGTAGATACTTATGAAGGAATATTATCAAAATAATACATATACGACTTAACATGAGAGTGTTAGGTATGTAGGATCCCCTAACAGAGTACCAAAAATATATCACTTATTCGTATTAAATCGATGATAAGTCACAGTAGCCTTATAGGATTCTAAGACCAGATATTAACTTATCATCACAATGATCCACTTCCTCTAGTATGGTTTAATACTACTAAGGTGTAAGATAGATTTATATTCCATCTCATACAGTTTACGGATTTTCTTAAACTAACAGAAATTAATAAATACGATTTTTTGAATCTTTGTTGCAATTTATTTTTATGGCTTATCAAAGGGACAGAGAAATGACATTTACTGCCTTATATTCTATATTTAGAATTGAAAACAACTATTTGTGGACAGTACTAAAGTACAGCTTTGGCGAGAGAATTGCCGCAACTGAGGCAGGTTTTCTCACTAAATGACAGTATAATATTATGGTATAACAAACATAATATTAGTAAGGAAATGTTAAGATAGAGGGACTGGTGATAGACTGAAGAAAAATTTTTAAAAGTTTTTGATGCAAAATAAGTTAGTTTGAGTATTGTTAAATGTAATATTTTGCACAGATTTCCCGCACGGATTGACTTAATTTATCTAAATAAGCTAATCATAAGCCAACGCTTTATGATAAGCATAATGAGATCTGCAAAATGTGATGCCATAAAATGAGATAGAAGGATTGAGCAGAAGCCCAAAGAAGACTGAGTATGGAACTTCTAAAAGGAGATCAAGGATCATCGTGTAAACATAAATGATCCGGATTTATGATCAGAAGAGCTAGAGAGGTAAAGAGCCAAGTGGGACATAGAAGAATTATGTTCTCCGACGAAAAAAAGAGAGAGTAATTTTTAGAAAGACTGAGAGAAGTACAAGTGAGTCTAACTAAGGAACAATGTACATACGATTATAGTTCTTTCCTGTGAAGAAGTGCGGATACACATTTAACCGTGGAAGGAAACTTAGTACAGAACTCAGAACAACAAACAAATTACAAAAATACGTAAGTTCTAGAGATACAGTTAATAATGATACGAGAGAATCCATACAAATAAACGAAGAGAGTAATAACCAGCCGCTGTAAGAACGTACCATTAATACCCTGGAGAACTCTTCTCATATCAGACTAGAATCAATATGGTAAAATTTCCGTATTAAACACGCGAGATATTTTTGAAAAGAATAATAGAAGAAGATAAAAATGGAGGATAAATGGAAATCATATAGCACTATCTGTAAATTATAATGTAAAGAGTATTTATTATATTAGCCTTGCCTCGTTTAATAGATATACAATAGTAATAACGTAGGGTATTAGTTAATTAATCTGATTGATGTAAGGTTATATTTAAAATTATATACTATGGTACATTGTTCTCATTGTTCCACGGACAATAAATAGATAAAGATGACAGTAAAGATCAGAATGACGTAAGAAGAAGAATATAGAATAGATAGTCTGCAGAATTTAAAATACTCTTTGAAAGAAAACTTTATTCATCTCAGGACTATCAAGTAAATATTATTGATATCGATTATGGAAATTGGCACACAGTTCATGATACTATTATAAAAATTTATATCAGAAGGAGTTTCTCCATCCGGCACTAGGGATTGAAATAGTATGTCTCCCATTGTAACTTAAGTGCATTGTACGGAACCATTTTGAGTTATTCTAGGACTAGCAGTTGTCTAAGATGTTATCTATTAAGACTAGACTAGATTGCTAAAGTATATAAGCTAATCAGTTACTTAATAGAAATCAGCATTTTATCAACAAGCGACTCAGTGTTAATAGTATATAGAATGGAAAAAATTAATAAAAAAAGCAACCAATGCTGACTATTGTATTATATAAGCAACAGTGCTTAAGAGTATCTAGGCACAGTGACTAAGAGAGAATCTCTATAGGAAGAAGAGAGAAGACATTAGGCATAAAAGAATAAAGAAGAGATAGAGCAACAGTGCTTAAGAGTATCATCGAGAAGAAGAATGCAGCATAAAAGGAAGTATACAGTGAGAAGAAAACAGAGCAAGTAGCGATAAGAAATACGAGAAAGAAAAAGCAAAGGAAATGTTAAATAGAAGGAGAGTACTACGAAAGAAGAAAAGAAGAGAAAGAACTTAATTCAGATTAATTATTATTCTGTTTATTGCTTCAAGATCGGTCTTGCAAAACGCAAGATTCACCAAGTATTGTTATTAAAATACATATAAAGAAAATTTACATATTAAACTTTTGCGAGAATATAAATATATACGTGTTCGTATTCTGACGATAAAACTATGCTCTCATAATATATAGACAATTTCTATTATTATATAGTAAATCCGTGGTAATTATAGAGATAAAACCTGACACTGTATGTACGGGATGTAATGCAGAATGTCACGAACCAATTTGTCTTGCGCATACAGACGACATCAGTGGCTGCATACAGCTGAACACACCAGCTTTAAGTCGGATTACTAAAGCAAACCAAAAAATGCTTTGTGATTTTTTTACTTATTTATAGTTAAGCGCGAATCATCTCAAACACAGATGCAGATATCAATGTAAGGCAACTATAAGTTAGTTATTATGTAGAGAATCACAGCTTTTTAAAGCCGATTCATGAAGTCATTCGACCAACAACATATTGTTCTGCAGCTATTAAATTTAATTGAGAGGAAAATTTTCTAGTAACCGCTTTAAATAAGCCATAGTACATCATATACCGTGAGCACTTTACACCAAACACATCTGTTGAGAAGCAACAAGCAGTACGGCCTCCTAGCGGTCACTTCAGTCATTTTTTTTAAGAAAGAAAAAAAGATAGCGAGATATATATCACTTTCTTTACTCTATTATTGCTGAAATTATTATGGAGACCCATAATTTTCGGTATATATATACGTAGCCATATACCTCTATAGTTATTTATTTCAAATCTATAGAATAACAAAAGATATTGATACAATTAATAATAGTATGTATATATACGTATATTATATATTTATATACGTACGATAACAGCGTAATAATTGATAAAATGTCGAGTAATAATAGATATATCTAAAGTAAATTATGAGTATATATATATAATTTCATTGTATATGTTGGATTACTATACTGTTAAACTAAGCAACAATTTCATCTGACACGCAGGTTTGTAGAATTCTATCATCAAAAGTCTAGGTAATTATAACAACTATCTTATACTGACTCTAGAATAGCATATCATTTAAGGAACGTTACTAGTTATGAATAAGGGATTAATATTTATGATTTATTACTATAGATATCCTATAAGAGTAACATGAAGTCTGGCTTTTAGGATATTTGCTGACGAATAAAGAGTATACTACTTACTATATTTTCGTTAATTATAATATAGTTTATTTTTTTAAACAAAGGTAGTAACATACAGTTATATTATTTAGTTCCAAGCCAATAAAGTTAGCATCTCTTTGGAAACCAGTAAGAGTTAGTTATTCAGTTCCAAGCTATAAATGTATTGCTATTTTCGGACCATTTTTATTACATGCCGCTACGATGATTTTGTCACCGCTGACCGCTTTTCGCTTTTAAGTCTTAATAGAGAGGAAAAGGAGCGCTTTAAAGTAAGCCAAGGAAACAGTTCCGCTCATCTTCAATCCAAGTACCTTGCTTAAAGAAGTATAGGCTTTAAAACAAAGGTTTTAATTAGCAGATAAAATAGTATTTAAGCTCAGGTTTAAATATAAGTTTAACCCTTCACATGTAGGTGGTGAAGCACACCCTAAAGCAGGAATAACAGTTTATTCCTAAAAGGAGGCTCAAACGATTGAGATGGCCCTCCGAGAGACAGATAAAGGATTTATACAGATATTTCCTACAGAGTTGTTTTAAAATGTTCCGATGAACATGTTTTATGATCACATTTTTTGATTTAAAAAATTCGTTTTTTTTTTGCTTTTTTAGACTAAGAGAAATCTATTTTAATTCTAAAATAGAGTAGCTTACAAAATGTTCCGATGAACATGTTTTTTCTTTGATAAGAATTTTCTGATTTGAAAATATAAATCTTAACTTTAAAATGATGTAGTTTTGCGATGATTCGCTCATTAACAGTTAAGATAAATTAACCTCCGCGTATAATTTTGCTTATTTTTTATTATTTTTTCATATATAGGCAGAATAAATACGTTAACTCCGAAGGGGGGGGGGGACAGCGCAATTTTTTAATTTAAAATTACTACAAATAGAAAAAAAAGTAAAAAAACTTTTTTTTTTATTAGAAAAAATAATAATATTAGGAAACCAGTAATTTTTAATAACTCTTAAGAAAACTTTTGCCAAACGTTCCTTTTTTCATAAATTTTTTGCATAGCATTGAAGGAAGAAGCGAATAGCATTCAGTTTCGAATTTAAAATATAAGTTTTGATTATTTTGCTTGAATTAACATATAACATCATTAGTTATAATTCAAAACTAATTATATATATAATTGTATAACTATAATTATATATATATATATATGATATATATATATATTATATATTATATATATATTATATAATATAATATATATATATATATAATATATTAAATATATATATATATATATATGTTAAACTATGTGTACACAAGAAAAGTTGTACACAAACAGGCAACCAGAGGTGGGTTGAAAAACCGTTCACACATATCGCCCCGCCCACTTTTTGCTAAAGATTGTACATTTATAAAGTCACTATAGGTGACTCATACCGCTTGTTGAAAAAAAAAGCAAATTTTGTTTTCTTTGTTTTGAATATCGCCCTTGAAGGAGAAGGGTAGCAACAAGAAATAGAGTAGAAGCAATTTCTTTTCTATTCCTTTTTTTTTTATTCTCTTTCTCTAAAATTTTTGCATTTGCACATTTGAACGGTTTAGAGAGGAACTATTGCCGCATAACAAATTGATTAAAAGAAAATTAGTCTTTGCATAATGAATTAATATTTTAAAGAAAGCCCGTTTTGCATAATTGTCATCCTAATTAAAAATCTTTTTTAATTGTTAACAATCATAATTAAATTAAATCCTAACAATCTAGCATCTCAATTGTTAGTATTTTTGATCGTAATTTCGCGATTTTTTATACATATAATTATGTATATATATATTGTATATATATATATATATATATTATATATATATATATATTATATATATATATATATATATATATATATATATATATATATATATATATATATATATATATATATATATGATATACGTTCAGGCGTATACAGCGGTGAGTCTGCGCTACGCACATAGAGGATTGTTTAGCTCACATGTTCGCCAAGTTCATTGGGTGCAGATAAATTCCGTACATAGAACGAATAGTAAGTTTTGTTTACATGTTAGATAATGTCCTTGGAAGAAGGAAGTAGCGAGTAATAGGAAAATGAAATTCTTTTTCTCTATCTTTCTTTGAATCTTTGTTCTTTGATAGAAGAAAATTGCTTTTGCGTATATTGAATAAATTAAAAGAAAATACCGCTTTTGCATTTATAATTACAATTCTCATCAGAGATTTTAATTGATAAGATCATAATCAAATGTAATTATAAATATAATTACATAATTATAAACATAATTTTGTTTAATTTTTGTGGATAAATTTTAAATACATTTCACTTTAAGAGAGAAGACAAGCGCATTCTTCTTTAAAAATTAAGAAAATATGTTTAGCTTTATTAATTTCTTTTATATAGCTTCATTAACTTTTAATGATTATGTTTTATTTTAATTATTACATTTTAATGATGCTTAGCTTCATTATCTTTGATAATTTAGTTTTAATTTAGCTTTATTTTTAATAATTCTTAGAAAAAATATACTTAGCTTTGTAATTTTAACCACTAACCTTTAGTGTTTACCGCTTTGTTTTAATTAACTTTAAAGCTTTTATGGTTAAAATTTTCGATCAAAAGGATCTGGCGACCATTTAATTATTTTTAATTTTTCTTTAAATTAATTAATATCATTTCGCGATATTAATTTTATTAATACTGCTTTCATTGCATGATTTATTTTAAAGAGATTTTAAGTAACAAGTAAAACTGCTTCCAATAGAAAATAATCCCTAAATTATAGGAATGCTTTAAAACCAATGTTTTGACCAGCACTAACAGTCAGTAGCCCTAACATCGAATAACGGATAAGGCAGAATAAATAACGAATAAATAGCACTTTAAAGAACCTAAGAGTTAATATCGGTAGCCGAAATTTCTGAAAAATAAAAATTGATTTAAAGAATGATCGGTGGTGCGGATTACCATGCATTACTGGTATACATCTACCAGATTTTCTATATATAGACGTACACTGCAATGCAAACCTTGCCCCAATATACCGTTCCACATGTTGGTGGCAAACATAGAAATTACACGCCCGAAAATCCCATACACCAGATACCAAGCTCATTTTTTGTATTCCTACCTTTGTTTTTAAATTGTCGGAGTACATTAGACTTCTCTGAATAATCAACTACAGCCTTCAATTATGTTCCAGACTTTGTAGATTCACCCATGTTTCTCATTCATGGAGATGCGAGTACTACCATCTCTATGGACGCTAGGTATACTACTTTCCTTTGGACATAATGCAAACCTATGTTGATTAAAACCAATCTTTCAGATTAAGATTCCTTTCTTTCGAAAGAGGGGTCCTTTATCGTATTCAGTTTTGAATACAAAACAATTTCAAATCAACATAAGTGTTGCAACTTGCTATTGACGCCCTTACATGTTCTAACAACCCACATTCCTTAAGATTTTCCCACGATTTTACTATGACTCGTACAAAGAAACATTTATACTTCCATAAACAAATCTTGCATAGAAACTACCCAATACAGCGCAATTCTCTCAAACTTCTCTTTCATTAAGACTCAAAATCCTTTAACTCTCAAGATTGTAACTAGTCGCACAAGCTTTCTTGTAAAGCCCACAACAATTCGGTTTGAAATCGTTCTCCAACGTTTTTCCTGAACAAAACAAACTCTTAGCTATGCAACTACGCATTACGATCTCCCCATTGCATTTCTCAATCCCTCGTTGGTAAAGAGCCCCAACCCCATCTGATGACTAAGATCAGAGTGAGCAGGTTCCCTCACAAAATTACAAGCCAATGCTGGCATTCGTTCTGCCGCCTCCGGACACAGTGCATCGGGGTTATAAAATGATACAAAAGAGAGAGTGAAAGGGGGGGAGTGCAATTAGTGTTCAAGGCAGAAAATATACGTAAGTTATTTTACTTACCATAGCCTGTGTATATATATAAATTTTACCTATATTTTAATATATACTTAATATATATATATATATATATATATATATATATATATATATATATATATATATATATATATATATATATATATATATATATATATATATATATTTTTTATTATATATTCTTTCTACAATTTTATGTATTTTATATTATAAACATATTATTTCCTTCGAAATTCTAACGGATCATAGTCTTTCCTGCAACGGTTTATGAGGTTGTCCTAAATTAATTTGTGGCGGTAAATGGTCATTTTTAATATATTTCTTATTAATAATATTACAGTGGTTATCCAAATCTTTAAGCTAATTGAGTCTCGTTTAATAAATATTTTATTGCATGCAGAAAAACATCATATAAGAAATTCCTGTATATTTTCATTTATTGTATTGTATCTTATTTGTATAAATTACATAATATTGAGTTGTCCTTTAAAGTGATAATTATATATAACTAATTAATTCTTATTAAGTTTATAATTGATTTGTCTTATTGATTTTATAATTATATATAATTAATTAATTCTTATTAATTTTATAATTACTAATTGTAATCATTTAATATTGGTCAAATGTATGATTGGGAACTCCCATTTTAGGAACACACATACACCACAGGATTCTGGAGCGGACACACACACACAAACCATTACACACACAGACACACACACACACAGTACTGTCACACACAACATTACACTACCACTTATACACCATCACTATGACCACTTTATACACAACATCACGTATGACACTTACATTTCACATGAGGACATAATGGCACTTAACATTTACATATACTTATACACATGTGGTCAACCACACACAAGGCAACACTTAACACTTATCACACACATTTACTATGATACTATAGTAACACTTCTACTATGACACTATACATTTGTCCATATGAACACGTTACATGTTTCATCTTACTAACCTCAGACACAGAAAATTGTACTTTCTCACCTGGACACAAGGACTTACTGTGACAGCTGCACACAGAGATTTACTTACACTCACACACAGATTTGCTTACAACACACACGGATTTACTTACACTTGCACACAGATTACAAGCACACAACATGCCCCAGGAGGCCACAGAGCACAACACACAACACACGCACCCACGAGCACTCACTCACCGGCTACAAACATATAACGTATATTTACTCTAAAATATTTAGTTTTTAATTAAACACGTAGCACATTTATATTACTCCATCTCAAGATACAACTAAAATTAATTCTCAAGAGTGTTCTGTAAACTTCTATAACAATCAAGACATTATCTTTGAACAAATGAATTTCATTATTAACTTGTTAATTCACTTTTGTTTGTAAATTTTATAACTATCTGAAGTTTTAAAATAACTTTTAACTAAATTTTATGAAATTTTTATAAAAAACATATAATTTTAGGTAACGATATTTCCTTAAATCACTAAATCGCAGTAAGGTGCAGCGCCCAGCAACGAGCACCCCTCTACCATCACCAGCGAGCTAGCACAGCACGTTTTGTATCTCCTTGACTTACCTGGCTTTACATCGATCTTTAAGCCATGTGCAATACAGTATAAAATAACAAGATAAGTTCTTCTCTGCTAACATAACCATGTATTTATCTTAAAATCATTCTAAGTTTTTTTATTTAAAAATCAAACGATATCGAACTTACATTTATATTATTGGGCACCGTCGTTATTTTAACGTAAAAATATTTCAAGTTTTTTAAAATTACATTTGGGTTTCTTTATATTATCTATTATTCTAGTACATTTGGACAATCATCACGAGAAAACACGCTACGCCACTCCTTACAGATACGAAAACTGACCTCTCTCTCTGTAAAATTGATGGTTGCAGAATTAAACTTAGGTTGAGGTTGTTAAGATTGTAGGAATAATCCTTTTTGTAAATCTCCGGTGGTCGATTTAAGGCCTAAATTTCCAGTGTCAAGAATATATTTTCAATACTGATCTTTCGTTCTGGTAAATTGTGGTGTTCACTGTATAACGTATCGTTGGGCTTAAATTGTAAGGGCCTGAAAGTTGTAGAGATAAGCCATTGTGTAGAGTCGGCTAAGTTTAATCCTAATACCTGTACCCGTGCGCGGTCAGGTCAAAAGCGTATTGTCGATCGTATAGGACAAGATCATTGTATACTTGTTATTGTGGTTATAAATAGTTATTTCCAAACTGAGAACATGCTCTGGACTGGAATGAATCACTTGAAAGCAGCTGTAAAGAAGAGACGAAATGGTTTTTCCTTACTTGTGATTGGTGGGTAATCCTTATCTCTATAAGACCTCCTATTGTGTTTGGTCGAGAATTATTTTTAATCGTCTTTTGAAATTAAGACTTTGTTTTGTAAACTTGTATTGATGCAGGTGTGTGTTTATTATACTTTAGCACCGCAAAACCTCATTTTAAAATCATAGTGCATTTTAGCTGTTAAGCCGGTGCAAGCAGTTGATCTGAATTTGTATCCAAAGTGGCTTTTATTTTACTAAGTGTAATATAATTTATTAATGAAATATATTAAATGAGGAATATTATTAATTTCACTAGAATTGATAAATATAATTCATAGTTCGATGAAGCTAACCACCACGGGCTAAGATGAGCCCCACCGCAAGGCAGCCACCGCTGCACGCCGCTGGTGCGTCCCGCCGGCGTCCCCGCCGCCGCGTGCGCCCGCAGAGCGCAATATTTCCTATGGCGGTTCCCGGCCGCGCGTGGGCGCCGCAGGCGCGAATATTTGTTCCGCGTTCCTGCCCCCGCGTTGCGCCCGCAGGCGCATATTCCCAGCGCAAATTAATTATTTAGAACCACATCACACAATGTTAATGCCACACACAGGCACACACACAACTATGAGACTTTTAGACAGCACCTTACAATATAACGTATCAATTATTAAACTTTATTTCTTAATTTTTTTTTATTATTAACTTAGTGTTATTTACTTCAATGGCCTATTGTGTATTATTATGTTAGAACACACAACACAATACAGAAACACACTCCGCGCACATACACCCACACACACCACACACACACACACACATCTCACACCCCACACTCACTTACACATATAGCCGTAAATTTTTAAAAAATTTTATTTTTATTTTAATTATTATATCTTAGTGATTTATTTACTCATGGCCTATTTGTTAGTTATATTATTTAGACACATGCACACACTCGACACCCCGCCACCACATCCTCGCATCTCGCCACTCGCCACACAGCCACACAACACACACGCACGATCCACACCACACACACAACACAACACTTACACATACGCACCGCACGCCACTCCCCTCGATATTTTGATCCCTCCAAACTTTGATGCCTCAGCTTTTGATGCCTCAACTTGGATTGTCTAGTTTTTGATGCGGCTGACCAATCTTGATGGTCAGCTTTGATGCTTAATTTGATACTCAAAAGCCGTTTGACTCGCCCCTCAACTTTGATCGCGTCAACTTTAATAACTATGCTTTGGTACCTCAGCTTTAGTGGTTCAATCTTTGATCGGTCATCTTTTGATTACGCGTCATCTTCTGATCCACTATATTGATGATTCGACCCTTATAATAGCACTCTCCACTTACATAGAACTTACACTTTACACTTATACACACATACCACTATATATCTTATTCACACAGTACGCACATACACATAGCACCACTGTACTTCGCCATAGACACTTACAAACTCCCCCGCACCACCAATATATATAATATACATATATATATATATTATATATGATAATATATATATTATATATATATATATATATATATATATTTATAGTAATATATATATATTATATAATATTACTATATATATATATATATATAGTATATAAGTATTTTTTCATTCGCTGCGGAATATTCGACGCTCTTGTGGGTCCGCACGGCTCGGCGGAGGTTAACGCGGAATATTGCGCCCTGCGGGCGCTACGCGGTGCGGCGGAGCCGCCGGAAATACTGCTGGCCTGCGGGCGAGCACCGCGGCGGGGCCGGGGACGCGGCGGGACGCAACAGCGGGTGCGGGGTTTGGCGCCTGCCTTGCGCGGTGGGGCTCATGCTGAGACCTGCGTGGTTAGCATCTTGAACTAGTGAAATTACTTATTATCTATTGCTATGAGTGAAATTACATAATTAATTCCTCAATGTAAGTATTTATTAGTAAAATATGGATTACACTTAGTAAAAAATAAAACAACTTTTCAAATATATTTAGGATAGTTAATAAGAATTTAAACATACTTGACTACTGTGATGTTAAATGAGTTGGGTCTCAAAGATATGCGCTAATAACACACACACCTGCTCGTAATAGCAAGTTTAACAGACACACAGTTACCACCTTTCATAAAGACGCATAAAATAATTCGTCCGACCAATCACTATACGAGGTCATATGTAGATAAGGATTACCCCGACCATTCACATTGAAAAGGAAAACATTTTCCTTTTTACCCTGCTTAAAGGATCTTACCGATCCAGCAATGTTTCAGTTGGAAATATATTTATAAAATAACCAATAACAATCGATTCTTGTTATATCGAGAATACGCTTTTGACCTGGTATTAAAGGATTTAATTAGCCGTCTACAAAGGCTTATCCTCAAATTTACGGCCTGAAATTTAGGCCCTACACGTAGTTACTTGGCACCACATTTACAGCAAATAGTCAGTATTGACCCATATATTTTGGACCTTGGAATTTAGGCTTACTCGCCCCGGTTACAAAAGATTATCCTAACATTTAGAGCCTCAAAGTAGTTTATTTCAACACATTTGTACAGAGAGAGGGTCAAGTTTCCCGGTATCTGTAAGGGTGCGGGTGGTAGTAGTTGTGTTTTCTCGCTGATGGATCTGTCAATCGTACATAGATAATAATAATAATAATAAAGAACCGAATGTATTTTAAAAACTTTGAAAAATTTTTTAGTTAACATTGAATCTGAATAATAAAATGTAAGTAATAATTGTTATTTAAAACTAAAAACTTTTTGAATGATTTTAATAAAATACATGTTTATGTTAGCAGAGAAGAACTTATTTTGTTAATTTTATACTTATTTACACTGGCTAAAGATGGAATGTAAAGCCCGTAAGTCAAGAGAAACATAAACGTGGCCTAGCTTGGGTAGCAGGGGTTGCCTGGCGGCTGACTTGAGAAACTGAGTTACTTGATTTATTGTTCTTTAAGGGTACGTAAATAATATATGTTTTTAATAACAATTTATTGAAAATTTTAGTACCACCACAAAGTTATGTTTTAAACTTGATAGTTATATAATTATAGAACAAAAAGTTATTAACAGTTATAGATAAAATTCTTTTGTTCAAAAGATAATGTATCTGATTTTATTATGAAGTTTGTAGAAAACTTTGAAATATTTTTAGTTAGCATTGAATGAATAATATAAATTAACGTGTTTAATTAAAACATAAATGTTTTTAATAAATTATACGTTATATGTGAGTGAGGTGTGGGTATGTTTGCGTGTTGTGTGTGATGTGGTGTAACAAGTCTGTGTGAAGTGTAAGTCAATCTGTGTGTGTAATAAAATCTGTGTGGTGAGTGTAAGTAAATCGGTGTGAGTGGTAAGTAAATCTGTGTGTGCAAGTGTAGGTAAATCTGTGTGTGAGTGTAAGTGTAAATGTAAGTGTCTATGGACAAACTGTAAGGTGTCCATAGTGTGAATAGTGGTTGTATAAGTTATCTATGGTGAATGTGTGTATAAGTGTAAGTGTGTGTGTGTGTGCTGACCACATGTGTACGTGAGTATAAGTGTAAATGTAAGTGTCTATTGGGTAAATGTAAGTGTCCATATTGAATGTGTGTATAAGTGTCATAGTAATGTGTGTTCTAAATAATAATATTGTGTGTGATGTGTGTGTGGGTGTAGTGTGTGTGTGTGTGTGTGTGTGTATGTGTGTTGTTCTAAATATAATAACAATAGGCATGAAGTAAATAAGACTAAGTATAATAAAAATAATAAAATAAAATAAAGAATAATACAATAAATAAAAATATATAAATAAAAAATCAGATAAAAGTATACAAATATATAAAAATACATAATGTTAATTAAAATATATGAGTTAAAAACAGTAAAGCAGAAAGTTTAAACAGTAAAGCAGAAAAGTTAAAGCAGTAAAGCAGAAAGTTAAGCCAGTCAAAGCAGTAAATTAAAATGCAGTAAAACATGAAGTTAAGCAGTCGCAGTAAAACAAAACGCGATACCTAGATCCCCCCCTTGGTGTTAGGTCACACTCTAATTGATTACTGATGTTAGCTTATTGCTTAACGGTATGTAATGAGTTATAGAATATGTGAGTATAAGCAGTAAAAAACAATAGAGTTAAAGCAGTAAAACATGAGTTAAAGCAGTAAAACATGAGTTAACAGGAGCAGGTAAGAGCCAGGTAAAAACAAAAGCATACTACAATCCCCCTGGGGCCGGAGCGAGGTGTTGGAATAAACCTCTATTGTTTCTAGATTTACTGTCTTTAGAAGGCTATGTAATGGTTAATAAATATGTGAGTTAAAGCAGTAAAACATATAAGTTCAAAAACAGTAAACACTGAGCTTAAGCGAGTTAGAAACATGAGTTAAGGCAGTAAAGCAGAGTAGAAACAAGAGCTACTTAATTATCCCCTAGGTGTGTAGGTAACACTGCGGTTCTAGTTGATTTACAGTGTTTACTGCTTTAAAAGGTAGGATACTGTTATCCAATATGTGAGTTAAAAAAAAAAAAAGGCGCCCCCGTTTAAAAAAAAAAACCCGATAAATTAAAAAGGTTTTTAATTTTTAAAACAGTTTAAAAAATACATTAAAAACATATACTTTACAAGGCGTAAAACAGTAAAACAAAAGCAATACTAAATGGCGCCCCTTGTAGGTGTCTAGTTAACACCTCTAATTGATTACTGTTTAACTGCTTTAAGGTTGTAAAGTATATGTTTTTAATCAAATGTTTAAGTGCTAAAATTAGGATGGGCTAAAATTGAACCATGGAAGACCAAAGGGTTGGTCGTGTGTTTATACATGTGTAAAAGTGTCTATGAAGGGTGTAAGTGTCTATGGTGAGTGTAGGTATAGTGAATGTGTGTATATAAGTGTAAGGTGGGTGTGTGTATGTGCGTGTGTGTGTTGTGACCGCTTGTGTATAAGAGTGTAAAGTGTAAGTGTCCTATGGGTAAATGTTAATAAGTGGTCATAAGTGAAGTGTGTATAATAGTGTCATTAGCGGTGATGTGTGCCTAGCATGTCCTCGTGAATGTGTGTGTGTGTGTTGTGATGTGTGTGTTATGTTGTGTGTATACTAATATAAGTATAAGTGTGTATGTTATTAGTGTGTGTGTGTGTTGGGTGTGTGTGTGTGCGTGTGTGTGTGTGTGAGTTGTGTGTGTGTGTGTGCGTGTGTGTCGTGCGTGTGTGTGTGTGGTGTTGTGGTGTGTGTGTGTGTGTGTGTGTGTGTGCACAGGATTTGACTTAAGTTAGATAGATCCATACAGGTCAGGTATCTACATGACCTATGTTAGCACACGATACTACAAAGGCTAGGCTATCCAGTTACCATGGAATGAGCCAAGGCGGGGCGGAGGCTAGGTGCAGGAGTAGGATAGGTGTAGGCTAGGTTATGGTGTACGCTAGGTTAGGTTTAGGTTAGGTTAGGGTTACGGTTAGGTTAGGTTAGTGTTAGGGTAAGTCTTATGCAGGGTTTTAGGCTAGGTGTAGGCCTGGGTATAAGGGTATATCCGGGAAGGTCAATGGTCGAAATATCATGGTCAACCAAGGTTTAAATATATATATAGTTTATATATATAATAATATATATATATATATATATATATGTATAGTATATATTATATAATATAATATTAATATATTATATATATTAGGTATATATATATATATATATATAACTACCTCTCTCCTCTCTCTCCTCTCTCTCTCTCTCTCATATATATTATATAATTATTATATATATATAATATATATATATATATATATACTATATATATATATATATTATATTTATATATACTATATATATATATACTATAATATATATATATATATTAAGTAGAATTATTTTATTTTATATTATTTATTATTAATTTTATTATTTAATTATTATTATTATTATTAATTATATTATAATTATTAATTATAATAATTTATTGATAAATTATTACTGGGAAGCCGCGGACTTGGCTTTTATACCTGGAAATATAAAGTTTAATATTATTTTACACAATACTGTCCGGCTGGACGGGTGGACTCAAGTCATGAAATTTGCCCGAGTGGTGGGTATTCGTATCCTTTCGGGGGCTATATATATATTTTGATTTATGAACGGAAAGAACTCGAATATATAAATTCGGTGAGGCATGAGGTGGTAAGGAAGTTTAAGGACAGATAAAAAGGGACGGTGGAAAATCGTGCTGCTTGTCAGTAGTCTAGCTGCACGTGGTGTGAGCGGCTGCGAGTTTGTGTGTGGTGTGTGTGTGTAGCTGGGATGGCCGAATTTGAAATATAGTGCGGTTCTCGGGAGATCAATAAAATATATTTGGTATGATTTTAAGTAAAGAATGTTTCAGTAAAATATTAAGATACTTTGTTTGATCTTTCGTTTTTTCAAGTTAAAATAATAATGTATAGAAACGTACTGAAGGCGTACACCTTTGGGCTATATTTGCGCTCCATCTCTAGCTAGGCGGTTCTTTGCGCGGTTCCATTGCTACGAAAGCGACGGACTCCGCGTGAACTTGTTAAGAAAAAAAACGCGACGACTTAAAACGCCGACAACACCCGACTACTGCGACCGATTTAAAACTGCGACGGGATCGATTTGTGCGATTCATCCCGACGAAACGCGAACGATTGAATTTGCGATTCATTCCCGACGATGAAAATAAAGTAACAAAAGTCCCTTCTATAAACAAAATGGAGGACGCAAGTCAACAAGGTTGATTAAAATTTAAACAAATAAAAAAAAAAAAAAAAAAAAAAAAACAAAAAAAAAAAAAAAAAAAACACCACTGAGTAGCTGAGTAAAAAATATCTACCTGACAAGGGATTGTGATCCCATCGCTGGTTCAGAGTGGTAGCCACCGAACGAAAGTGACCACCCCCCTAACTACTTAAATATATTAAAGTGGAAACTAAATGAATTATACTACAGAATGCTTATAATGTCTTTCTATGAGCATTAAAAGACTTGGCAAAGCCAATAAAATATAATGATAACGATTTGATTATTTTAGACCACCTTTAGTGGATTTAAATGCCATAAGAATTTACTGTTATCTTTTAATATAAAGTTACTTCGAGTAGTCTGACTTCCGATATTTAATTTAGAAATAGAGTCGTAAAAATGTGTTAAATATTTTTGGTATATAATAATAGTAAAATAAAATTATTTGTTTATATTTTTTTTTATCCTTTTTTGATTGATATGTTTTGGTATGATGATGCATTTTTTTTTTGTTATTTATCTTCTTTATATTCTTGGTGTTCTTTTTTGTGTTTCTTCTTTTGCTCAAAATTAATTAATTGAATTCATTCATGTATTTATTTGTTTTGTTTGTTGTTTTTTTTTTTTTTTTTTTTTGCTTAAATAATTGTTTTTAAATTATTATTTGATTAATTTGTAAGTATAAATGTAGCATCCTGGGGCATGGCCTTATTCGGTGAGGCGATGAAGAAGGATACGAAAGCGGTCTTCAAAACATATGTGACTTCATCCCTATAAAGGTAAGGGGGTTTTGGTGTTAGCAACCGAGGTTGGCACCGCACCGGGTAGCGCATCACGGCGCAACCGGCATCACTTAAGTCAGTTTTTGGTCGCACCGCACCGCAGACCGCACCGCACTGGTGCCGTCTGTCCTGCCAACTCTATTATAAAGGCATGCACACATTGATACATATTTGGTGTTTTGGAAGTATGTATTACATAGATGCCTGATTTAATATATTGTTAAGGATAAAATACTAATAATATTCCCCCAATATATAAGAGTTTGCCAAGTGCTAATTTCGATAGATGCGATTTTTTGTATTTTAGTTGGGAAATTTTTGTGATACCTTGCAGAAAACTTTATTTGAAATTTTATTGTTAAACAATTATCCTAAAGGGTAAATCGTAGACAATGTGTAGAGGTCAGGGGGTATTCCGGTCTTCGGTTCTCTCTCGGCCCACCTCGTATACCCCCTTACTTGTTTGCTATTCTCCTTCCGCTTATACTTCTAATGAGTCTTTCAAGAAAACAGGCCGCCTGATACCAGTTTAGTATATATATTATTAATATAGATGATATAATTAAGTATATTTACTATATAATATATATATTATATTATATTATATATATATATTATAATATATATATATGATATAATATAAATATATATATAATATATACGTCGGGCTCTCTACCTTATTATTTGGAATGTATACGGAGTATGCAAAGCCAGCTTAAACGCTCCGAACCGGAGAATACCTGAACAGAGAAACAAAAATTTGTCCTTTTATATGGATTTCCTGTAGTTAAATTAATTACAAGGTTTACGGGTGTTGTGTATAACTACCATTTCTCAATACCACTTTAATAAACCATTTGAAACATATACAGACTGAAAAAATCCCTGCTATATAATAATATCCAAAAATCACGTTCCTTTTCTGTTCTTCAGCTCAGAACTATATCTGTCTAGGAGTATAAAACATGCCCATCGCCCCGAGGCAAATGTTGAGTATCACCTTAAATATATAAATGCAACTTTTTCCACTTGTTCACTTTCCCC
>JABUQX010118347.1:0-39823 GCA_015478945.1 Trachelipus rathkii
GTTGTACTTCGTTCCGGATCAATTTGGGTGGTTTAACCGTTTTCGCATTTATCATTAGCGCTTTCGCGTTTCGTGCGCCTTCAATATATATATATACTTATATATATATATATATATATATATATATATATATATATATATATATATATATATATATATATATATATATATATATATATATATATATATATATTTCACCAATTAGTGTAATTACTCATAAAATTTGATTTTTTTTCAGATCGCTCAAAGGTCAATAGTTTTCGGCAGTAAACCTCTCTATATACCTAGATTTTGTGCAAGAGATCAATCAGCCTCAGTCTGATTCTGATGAGTCAGACATTCATTCAGATGATAGTGTTGACTGTGAAAATTTCCCAAGTGAAAACGATGCCCGACTAAGACGTGATTTGATGCATTTATAAAATTGGGAAGTTGTTTTCTCTCTCTCTCTCTCTTTTATATATATATATATATATATATATATATATATATATATATATATATATAATAATAATAATAATAACTAATATATATATATATATATATATATATATATATATATATATATATATATATAAATATATATATATATGAAGATGCAGTCTTAAGCACTCGTAAGGATGAAAACTGAATGATACGAGTTTAAATTATTTTCTTTTTACTTTCACATTAGATGGCAATTTAGTATTTTAATGCTGAAAGTATTCGAAATTTAAATTTTTAAAGGAATAAGGTTTGAATTTTTACAAGCAATATTAATTTTCACATGGAAATTATTATAGAGGAACAGGAGGAGGAAGAGGAAAGTCTTGGAGATGTATCTTTCTAAAGAGATCTAAAAAATAAAATAAATTGGAGAACGTGTGTAGATAATCAATGGAATGAAAGAGTAATTCCATATTGAAAAGGGCGTGTTGCCATTGATGGGAATGTATGTGAGCTCTTAGAGTATTTTAGAAAATTTTTTGACGAGGATTTATTGAATATGATCTGTAATGAAAGTAACCTATTTACTTCACAAAAAGATCCATGTAAGCCACTGATACTCAAAGTTGATGAGTTAGAGATTTTCATAGGTGTATGCATGTTTCCTAGTTTCGGATGGTACGATGTAACCTAAACTCTTCCATAAAATATATATATATATATATATATATATATATATATATATATATATATATATATATATATATATATATATATATATATATATATATATATATATATATTTTTATATTTTTTTTTTTTTTATATATATATATATATATATATTATAATATTTTCAATTTTATTTTAGACAGGGAAATATATTTTGAGGTTAAATACCATTTTCTTTTCCAGGAATTATATATATAGAGAGATTAATATAATACTTGAAAGAGATTTGGCATTTCTGAATAAGTGTACCGATATCGGTACGTTTGAAAACTGTCACGCTGAGCAAGAATCACCGATATCGGCACATTTCAGTAATTTCCTTATAACAATACAAAACTTTAAAAAATGAATATTATTTTTAATAAGAAGCCTATATTAATTAAAAAATGTAAAAAAAAATTTTTTTTTTAAATATTTTATTAATTCGAGCCATAAAGGGTTAAGATAATGGATTGTAATTTCTTTCTTTCTTTTCATTTAACATTGATTCTTACACGAGACCTCATTTCTTCATTAATTAATTAACCTAAGTCGAATATTGTTGAAATCATAATTAAACTTATGTTATAACCAATTCACTCGTGAATACAGATTTCAATAGATTTGAGGTACTTGAAGAAGTTCAGTATCTTGGATCCATCTTAAGCAATTCACTCGTGAATACAGATTTCAATAGATTTGAGGTACTTGAAGAAGTTCAGTATCTTGGATCCCATCTTAAAGCTCTCTGAGGCTAACAATTTGCTTTAAAAACTGTAATAACATATATAAATATAAACAAATACTCTCCCTTATATATATATATATATATATATATATATATATATATATATATATATATATATATATATATATATATATATATATATATATATATATATATATATATATATATATATATATATATATATATATATATATATATATATATATTCTCAGTTTATTGACAAAATGAACTCGGGAGGAAGAACTAAGGATCCCATCTGGAGAGAATACGAAGAAATTGCTTCCTCTCAGAAAAGTGGCAAGAGTGTGAAATGTCGCAAGTGTGGAACTCAAATGCAGGGTTTGGTCGATAGGCTAAGAGCCCATAGCAAAAAATGTAAAAATAATCAAGATATTCTTCCTGAGGTGGATATAATTCTATGTGAAGGTGAGAAAAGCTAAAAATGTTAATTAATGTACAGTTAGCGTTAGTAGTCCAGGGACATGAATTATATAAATACAGTTTTTAGAAAGCATCACAATTTTCGTTTCGAAAGGTATAATATTCTTACCCTTGCCAATTATTAAAACTATTTATATAGTTCAAGTTTCTATTCTCCTGCTGTTAACTGCATATATTTCACAATTTATCAAATATTTAATATTCGAAATGTTAATGTATAGTTATTTTTATTTTGATATTTATATTTTTAAAATCTCTAAGAAAGGAAAGAGAAAAAAAAAAAAAAAAGAAAAACATTGGTAAACTTTCAAGCTTTAAATACTTGAATGGAGAACTTAACCCAATGCTCCTAATGCTTTTCAATAGAATCCAATTTACGAAACGCAGACTTTGTCATTATTTTTTCTCCTGCTCACATACATAAACATACAAAAGAATGCGATGATTTATGTTTCTGGATACTCTAGGTTAATGAGCATTGTAGTAAGACGTAGAATTCTGTCCACGTATTTTTCCGAAGACCGTGGGATATTCGTTTCAAGAGCAGGAGGAAATGATCTTTACATATGGAAGAGCTAACGGCAATGCTAGGTGCATGCGGGAAGCCGCACGGTTGAATCGAGATACATACCCAGATCGGAGACAGCCAGTTCATCCAACGTCCACTAGTGTTTATCGACGATTGTGCGAGATCGTCGATTTGCAACCTGTTACCGCCAATCGAGGACACCTACGTGTGGCGTTTACGCCTGCAACAGAGGAATGTATTCTGCGTGAGGTTTGAATTTGAATTGGAATTTATGAACGCGTCTTGAGAATTTTTTGATTTAATGAACCCTTGGCGTCGCAAAAATCTTGGGGGAAATTTTTCACTTAGGCAAGGTAGCGGCGAATCAACCTCGAAATCTGTTAAGATTTTTATTTTCCGAACGGCAGCCATCTTTTTTTATTATACAATTATTTGTCGCTATTCTATTTTTATTTATTTCACTTGTTGGCACTTATGTAAATGATTTTGCCAAATATGTAGCTTTCGTGTAAGAAAATACCAGAAACCACCTAAATAGGCTCTCACACTAGAGAAATAAGCAACGTGCAACTAGGGACCGGCCTAACTTTCCGTAACTTGTAGCTAGGCTACACTCAGCCTATGACTATGCCGATCAGAATTGCTGGAACTAATAAATGTAAAGCAAAATATCTTCAATACTAGGAGTATTTTTAAGCGTGTGTATATTATTTCCTTTTTTTTTTTTAAAATATTTATAAGCATATAAATTTACCTTTTATATATATATATATATATATATATATATATATATATATATATATATATATATATATATATATATATATATATATATATATATATATATATATATATATATATATATATATATATATATATGATAGTAATGGGAGAACTGAATTCGCATGTGGGAACGAGAAGAGCCCGGGAGAGGGGGTGTAATGAGGGTGTTTGGGATTGGAGAAAGAAACAAAGAGTGAGGAACAACTAATGAGTTTTGCTATGAGAAACACCTATTTCATAAGAATGAGAAGCAAGATGGACTTGGTATAAGTGGAATACTGAAGAAGGATCCAGGAATAATTAATGATGGATTTGTACTAACTAATGAAAAAATATTTACAGAAGCAAGCACTCCCAGAGTGATCACCATGCCATCTAGCAGTCTCAGATATAAATCAGTGGGGATGTTGAATCAGCTCTCACAGTCATGCCATATAGAGTTAAACCTCAAGCTCAACTCTCCTCACTTACTAATATCATGTTAGAAAAATTGGAAGATATTTAAAGATAACATGGACAGTGCGGCAAGAGAAGTATTGGGAATGAAGAAAGTGAAAGTGAAAAGAAAAGAACGACATGGTGGAATGAAGAGGTGAAGAAAGCGGTAAACAACAAAAAAAAAGTATAGACTCTGGATGAGGAAGAAAACTAAAGAAAACAGATTAATATACATGGAAGCTAGTTATTCTGCAGAGACAAATAAAGAAATTAAAGTAAAGAAGACAAACATGGAAGGATAATGGAGCGGAACTAAAGATATGAGGGGAACAAGAAAGCTAATATATGGCTTAGCTAGAGGAATGAGAGTAAGGAAGACAAGAAACACATATAATAGCTGAATAAGATAGTGAGGTTTTGATTGAGGAGAGAGTGATGGAAAGGCGGAAGGAATATTTCGAAGTTGTTGTACTTTAAAGAGATGTTGAGAGGAGGTGGATGGAGGTGTGGAGTGTGAGAGGACGACTTGGAGGAAATAACAATGCAAGAATGAGCAATCAAGACCCAGCTAAGGAAAAAGCCTGAAACTGATAGGCTGAATGCGGAAATATAAGACAAGGAGGAAGGAGTTGAAAGATGGTTCTGGCTGTTAAATGAAATGTGGGTCAGAGAGAGTGTATACCTGTCGGAATAGGGGAAATCAATAATATGTCCTATATATAAGAAAGGAGATCGATCAAAGGAAATGTGATAATCATAGAGGAATAGCCCTGCTAAATGTGGCCAGGAAGTGTTTGATAGGAGGTTGAGAAACAAAGTTGATAATAACACAGGAGACTGGCAGTATGGTTTCAGGGCTGGCAAAAGCACAACAGGACCAATATATTGTATGAAAACCCTAATAGAAAAAATGATAGAATGGAACAGAAGGGCAGATGTGGCATTTATAGACCTGGAAAAAGCTTTTGACAGAGGAAACAGAGAAAAAACTGTGGAGAATCATGGAAGAGCCGGAATGTGGGATATCGCAGAAACTTATAAGAGCAATAAAAAGTACATACCACAGGTTCAGAAATATGATAAGATCAGATCAAAGAAGAGAGAGAGATGGTTTGAGGTAAATATGGAGTGAAACAGATGATGTCTTATCACCCTTGGTGTTGTATTGTACATGGTTTATAATCTAAAAGAATATGAAGAATAAATTGATAGCATACTCTACTATATGCAGGTGATGCGGCCATAATAGAAGAAAGACTAGACCTGCAGGATGTGATAGGCTGATGGAACACCCAAATGAGAGAAATGGATATGAAAATAACTACAGAAAAGACAGAAGTAATGAAAATAGCCAGAGAAAATGAAATTTGGCATACTTGTAAAACCTTTTGGGAGACCCGTGGTTTTCATTACGATTTTCCTTACCCCTAGAACTGGTTGGTTGTTTTTTCGAATTCGAATAGTCCTTTTTGGCAAATCAGGATATTCGCCATATATATTACGCCAGAAATTCATGCCGAAGTCTTCTGGAATTATCAAGTAGTGTATGGTAACATCCTAGAACCTTTTCATGATAAATTTGAAATCCTTGACAAAAAAGAGAGGGGTCCTCCTTTCTCGGCCCAGGTTGAATGAGATCTCACTTCCAACAAAAAGGAAAGGTTGAAGTTGACAGGCATATTATATATACAATAATTTAGAAGGCAGGGTGCAAGCTCAGAAACCTGAGTTTCGAGAACCATATATGGGATACCGTTCAACTGCATGCTTTCTTAGTATTACGCTGGTTCAGAGAGAGCAGATATGAAACCTTAAGAATTAGATGGAAGGAGGTGGAGAAGGAATAGCTCCGGAATTATCTAAAGTGGAATTGGAGAAGAATGTATGATATAACTGTTAAACTTTAGCAAAAGATAAAGACATCTGACATCTTTATACCGTCAGGAGAAACTGGAGTAGAGGATGAGGAAGAAACAAAGTTTTATTTGGCATTTTTAGTAAAATGTCAAGAGCATGAAGAAAATGAACAAAAAATCTTTGCATTTTCTACGGAAAAAATGAGTTCTTAGGATTAATTAAGATAATAGCACGAATCCGGGATATAAAATAAACAATATTCTTGAGTTCGAAGAGCGACTATGATTCCTGAAGGTAGAATACCTGTAGGTTCATCAGCATGAACGAGTAGTTGAAATCTACAGTGGGTTTATGCCTTTAATAAAATCTTTAATGAATAAATAAATCTATCTTATATGTGTTGCACCTCTCTCATATCTCATATATCATAATATATAACATATATATATATGTGTAACATATTTATGTCTTTCTGTATATATATAAGTATATATATAGTCATCTATTCTGAGACTTCTCAGAAAAGGAAGAAACATCTCAATTACTCCAATTACATAAATAATTAAGCTTTAAGATCTCTATTCCCTCCTCATATATATAATATATATATATATATATATATATATATATATATATATATATATATATATATATATATATATATATATATATATATATTCTTTAAACACTCGTGATTTGCTGAATACACATCACTTTTTCTGATAGTGTGATATCTAAGTACCTCCGACCTCAATCCTTCAGTTAGCTTTTAAGAATTATATTAATACTCTCACCTGTAGTTCTGCGCTTTATTTAAGATCTATTTGCACTTTAATCCTGTCGAAGACATGAGACTGAAAAGTAGTTTCTCACACCTTCATACTATTCTAGAACCGACGGCCACGAAACTTATACTTGGATGATGGAATTATAAATAACGAAGAATTTTGAGAGTCGCTACAAATTTTTTGTAAGTAACTGACGTGCATTAATATGGTATCCGAGGGCACATTTCCAGAAGTTGATGACGATGCATTGAGTAAAGTAGAATCTAAGCTTGTCCGAAATCCAAAATCCTGCCTTGCGTTTACTGACAATGCAGTTGGAAATTGTGATAAAAATAGATTCAGATTTATGTAGGTTTCCTGCTAGTTTTCGACTCTCTTATTATTAAATGTAAACATGATGATTCATTTATCATCAAGCATGGGAATGAAAACCAGAATATCAGAAAAGTATATTTTCAGCTCTGAGGGTTACAGTTCCATTAGTCCTTTGGTGCTGCCTTGATTAACAAACTCATAAAGTGGGTTCTCAAGCCACTCTGCCATTCTGTTCATTAAATATGCAAATGTTAATGATCAACATTCATGCTGGGTTCTATAAGATGGATACTCTCATTCTTACTACTTACCTGTATAAACATTCATCAACCCAAATGTTTGTAACATCAGATGTTTATATTTACAAACAACATCTGATCTTAAGGTATCACCTCCACAAATTATTAAAGTCGACCTGTGGAGATCTAAGTGGATAAGTCATAGAACATTACCACCATCATGTAAATAATATATCTATTCATATCTCTCAGTTCTATTTACTTCTCTCTTAATCTAACCCAAACCTACTCTAAGACTCATCTAATCTATAAATCAGTAGTCAGTGAGAATCTTTATTAACATCCTTATTGAATAGGCCTTATCAAATTTAATTAGTTTTATAACATCAGATTTTCACGATTTTTTTTTTAAGGTTTTAAACCAAGACCTAACCTGGATGGATCCTATTGCCGTAAGGAAACTCAGACCACAACCTAGATAGTTTACATTTGCCGTAAAGGTATCAAGTTCATATAACTCATATATGTCTATCTTCTTCCCAAATCTATAACTGTTAGCTCACTATATATATTTATATTTTTATTAATTAACTGTTGTACTACCCAATATAAAGTAAAATTATACCTCAAGTTCAATGTAAATTATTTAATGATATAACTATGCAATATTACATGTTAGATTAAATATAATCCTTTCTGTAAATCAACAACAGAACGATGTGTACAAATTTTATCTACCACTGCTTATTTGCGCGGATCAACATTCTATATCATATTGATTTATCTCTATAAATCTAAGATATCCAGCTTTATCAAAACATTGGGTGTTCGGTTGGTTGGATTGGGCTTCAAGATGACAGTAGCCGTCTGAAATTACTATACTAACTTCCATATTATTAGAGCATTTAGAATTTGTAGCCCTTCAAATAGACCAAGAACTTAATATCAAGAACATCTTTTCATCGCTCATTACCCAGTAAAAATATTTTCAAATCTCTTAATAAAGCTAAAACGTTAATAATAATACTCCCCTATGACTCCCATTCAATTGACCAATATACCAACAAACAATCACGGTCATTACAAAAAGTTACTACCTAATAACATAAAACCTGTCAAACATATCAATAATTTGAGAACGTTTTTGCACCAACCTGTCCTTCAAAACACACCTTCATCAATGCCCATACCATGCACATGCAAGATTGAGTGTGGAGACTGTAACCAGTTGTATATTGGGGAAACCATCGATTTAAAGCGCATATTATATCAACATAAACGGGATTTACAAAAAGATAATAAAGACTCACCACTCGTAAAACATAGAACTCTCAGAAATCACAACATCAATACAAATAACTATATTCACATATTCGTTTACTGGCTCAATTAAGTTTTCTTTGGTCTCCCAGCTGGTCGATTCCCAGCACTCACCACTGTACATCTGCTCAAACAACCGAATATCATCCATCCTTTCCATATGACCAAACCATCTCAATGTACTCTTGTTTATTCTCCAATTTACGCCTTTCTTCACACTACACAACGCCCTAATGCGTTCATTCCTCATTTTATCAATTCTTCACAAACCTATTTTTGTTCAGAAGAGTATAACCATTTATAATGATGGTGTTGTTAGTTACGGCCTAGTCACCCTAGTGAATAATTAAATATTTACAATATTATTGATGGTAGTAAAAGTGAATAGTGGTGACATTTGTAAAAAAGGAAAAAAAAATAACACGATCCTAAGATTGTCCACCAAAAATCATTGTATCTTAGATCTATACTTTTTATTCCCTACAATAGTTTCACTACTATACATTAACACCATACCCTTGCATAGGGCCTAATCCCTTTACATTCACAATGATTTAATTGAACCAGCCACCTTCCTACCATTCAAAACTTTACTACTACACTCTGCATCATCCGTTCAGTTTTCATCCAACATATATCCTAAATATTTAAATTCAGTTACTATTTCCAGTTGCTTACTATCTAACATGACTTCACACCGCAAACTCTCCTCACTCACTATTATTATTATTATTATTATTATTATTATTATTATTATTATTATTATTATTATTATTATTTATATATATATATATATATATATATATATATATATATATATATATATATATATATATATATATATATATATATATATATATATATATATATATATATATATATGCTATATAAATATATATATAAATATCAAATTTATTCAAGGATGTTGCTACGCAGTCCTCTTTCTCATCTTCCTCATTTCCTGAATTAGTGGACAAGGGAATCAAGTGCAGCGTTCCGAAAATATGCTCTTCGGACACTGCCAACACGCCTAGGATGATTCGTCTGAGAAAAGATGTTCATGCGAAAGCATGCCATATAAGATACCTCTTACAAATCCATATAAATGATAAAGCTGTAAATGAATATTGCCACAAACATCTACCTGTGTTAGTTTCCGAAATAATTAAAACACAGCTTAGTGGAAAACAACACTGGTCAGGAACAATGAAAAATTTATGTCTCACAATTTATCTTAAAACTCCAAGGACATATAAATTTCTTAGAAGAATTTTGATACTTCCATCTACGGACACTTTAATAAGATTTATTAACTAAGCTTCGGCTACACCAGGGTTTGATCACCAATTGACCAATTGCATTAAGAACGCAGTTGTAAACTTACAGGAATCTGATAAATTTGTTATTCTACTAATGGACGAAATAATTTTGAAAAAAAAATTGCTCCTTAATCTCCGAAGCGATTGTATTTTGGGTTTGGAAGATTTTGGCTATGGGAAAAGAATATGCAGTCCCGCAACATCCGCTCTTTGTTTTATGATTAGGCGTATAATTGGTAATTAGAAGCAATTAATTGGCTATATATTTAGTTCTGGGCCTGTTAAAGTAAATGATTTAGATTTACACTATATAATGTTTACATGCTTATCTAAATTGGACGAAATTGGACTTGAGGTAATTTGTATAACATCTGATCAAGCAAGTAATTTTTCTCTGCTATTTAAGAATCTGGATGTGACAAACATATAAAAGATGCATATAATGTAGCATTGCAGCGCAATTTTCCCTATATACCGAAAATAAAAGATGCTCATATAAATTTATCACCCCTTGGTGGTAAAATGAAAGTAAAATTGGCTGCTCAGGTCTTAAGTCGCTCTGTAAGTATTGCTTTATTAAAGATGAGACAGGAAGGAATGATAGTTGAAGATAGTATTGCTAAAGCACAGTTTTGTTCAACTTGTTTGACGTCTTAAACTCGTCCCCTTCACAGAAGGATAGAACGCCTTACCATAAAGAACTGCGTGTTGGAAGCCAGGGATGGTCATTTCTTTCTGAAATGAAAGCATGGGTAGAAGGATGGAAAATATTTAGGGATTTCGAAGGACAAAATATGGTTACATCTCGATTTAGAAGATTTGTAAGTGGATCGATTCAAACCATTAACGGCTTCCAATTGATATTACAAGAGTTGATGCCCTTCAATTTTCAATACATCTACACACGCAGGCTATGTCAAGATCCTTTAGAAAATTGCTTCGGGGATATTAGAGGATCTGGAGGTTGGAGTGACAACCAAACATGCTCCCAGTTTGAATCCCTATTTAAAAGAGCGGCAGTAAATTCTCTCGTCAAAATTAACACATTGAAAAACTGTGAAGATGATTCACATAATTTATTTTTATCAGACCTGATTACTATTAATGGCTGCAATGTAAACAACAATAATGAGAGCTGCAACGTTCCACTTTTTGGCAAGTGTGACATTTATTTTCCATCTACATGTTTAGGTGATGTAAATGAGTTAAATGGTATGAGATATGTTTGTGGAGCATTGGCCAAAAAAATATTAATGTATCACAAATCAAAAGTCTGTAATGTGTGCGATTTAACATCTGTATCTAATATCTTAAATGACGAATATTTATTTACTAAATTGAAGCAATATGAACATTTACGTGAGGACCATGGCTTAATTTTATGTTCTAATAACTTTTTTTCATATTTTTTTAAAGCGTGTGAAATGATTTTTTGCAAAGAATTAAAAAAGTGCTTCATTAATCAAAACTTGATAACTTTTATTGTAAATAAAATTAAAAATGAAATCTCGTAAAACCTTTGCTCTTCAGAAATTGAAAATTTTGCTTTAAATAAGTTTGTTGTCATGAGAATTTATTATTGTTTAAAAATTTTTAATAATTCTAATTATTCGATAGAAAAAAAATCAAAGAAATTGAAGAAGCTGTTATGTAAGTAGAACTAAACTATCATTTTCAATGTCTTTTATTTTCTTAGTTTTTTAAAAATATAAACGGTCTTTTATTTTAGCTTTTCAAAAATATAAAAATGCAGCAATTTTTAATATAATAAAGAGTTCTTAGATTATAATTCATTGTTTTTGAAGTAACAAGAGGATCATGTGGCTTCTTACTGTCTCGATAGAACGCCTTAAAATTTTCAAGTCTGCTGGTTCAAAATACCACTCCCATAGCAGGTTCTTAAGTTAATCGTAGCATAAAAATATCCTATAAGGAAATCAATTAACAAATTTGTGTGCCTGTCACAAGTTATCTAGTTTAGCTTACAGGTTTAATTTACATTCACTATTTACAAAGATTGAAAAACAGGAAAAGTTTTTGTTATGATCATTGATGATGTACAGAATTCTTAGTTAAAGCTATATAGCACCTTGATTGTCATCAAATTATAGCAAACTCGGACTATGTCAAATTCAGCAGAGTTCAACAGTAACTTACAAATGTGCCTCAAATTTAAAAAAAAAAAATCCGGATTTTTGTTTGCTAATTATGTACTTGCATACTTTTATAAGTTTAACGTGCAAAGAACCGATGAGGACAATGGCATGTGCAACTAATTTGACTGTTGGAACGATCCTTTTCTACTATATATAAAGGTGTATATTATGAAAGGATTTCAAGGAAATTAACTTTTCTAAAAAAATTAAAATGCAAAGATATAAAAAAGGCTCAAGCATGAATTAAGTCATATTTGCTGTAATTTTAGAATAAATTTCTCATATTTAAAAATAATAGGACAAAAAATAAATGTTTTAAAATCAGCCTTGCTGAACTATTATAGTAGCATTTGAATGTAATTTCCTCAAAAATGTTGAATCTACAAATAATGGACCAAACCTCAGAAATTCTAAAATCTGTTAGTTTCAAGGAATATATATATACTAAAATATGTTAGTATATATATATATATATATATATATATATATATATATATATATATATATATATATATATATATATATATATATATATATATATATATATATATAGTTGTTGGAATGATGAAGAAAGGAAGAACGGACGTTGCCCTACTTATTATATGTGTGGCGAATCTGAAGAGAGTTTGAGAGGATTGGTAGAGGGGCTTGACAAGGTGTGTAAAAGGAGGCTTTTGAAAGCAAATGTAGATAAAAATAAGGTTATGGTAGTGAGTGAGTGAGGAGAGTCCGCGATGGGAAGTTATGTTAGATGGTGAGCAACTGGAACAAGTGTCTTGGGTTTTAATATTTAGGATATATGTTGAATGAAAAAGGTCACGGATGATTCAGAGTTTAGTAGGGAAGTTGTGAATGGTAGGAAGGTGACTGGTGCAATTAAATCCTTGGTGAATGTAAAGTCTTGAGTGCGCTAGATTTTTCCATGAGGATATGTTGTTACCTGTGATATGCATAGTAGTGAAAGATCTAGGTATAGATGTGTGTTCCAGATGGACAATCTTAGGGGCGTGCTAGGTGTAAGAAGAATTAATAAAATGAGGAATGAACGCATTAGGGAGTTGTGTGGTGTGGAGAAAGGCGTAAATGAGAGAATAAATCTTTCGATTTATTATATCGATATTTGACTTTGAAAAAATTTCGGACTTTGAAAAAATAGTGCGGCCAGAAAGTAAACCTTATTATATATATATATATATATATATATGTATATATATATACTATATATATATATATATATATATATATATATATATATATATATATATATACAAATAATATATATATGAATATAGTTATAGTTATATGAATAAATATATTATATATATATATATATATATATTATATATATATATATATATATATATATATATATATATATATATATATATATATATAATCACAATGCTGTGTGGGATTGCCGGTTATTTTATTAAAAAGTACTCTGGCGACTCTTGCGAAAGGTTGAGAAACGATGGTCGAAAGATGACAGTAAAATTAAATACATTCGGCAAGGTGAATGCTCAATAATCGGTGAGATTGGACTCTAGAAAAGGATTATATTTTTAACACTTAGTTACAAGCAACGATTGAACCTAAAAGTGACAAAAATTACTGTACTATACAGTAATTGCAATTTAAGGCAAAATACTCTAATAAAGCATATACTAAATCATAAGTTATCAGCATTTTCTAGTATAAGTCACTTTATATCTTAAAACTTTTCTCCTCTTCACCGTAAGATAAACTTTACAGCAATGGGGCCTATTTATTGCCAGTTAGAAATTTGTTTTACCTTCAAGCACATCGTACGTCTGGCAAAAGTTTCAATTAGAGTGAAAAAGAAACCAAATGACTGTTATTATTATTATTATTATTCTTCTTATTATTATAATAATTAATATACTTTAAATAAATATTATTATTATTATTATTATTATTATTATTATTATTATTATTATTATTATTATTATTATTATTATTATTATTATCTTTAGAAATTCTATATCGGCTTTTGTTTTAATATAAGTTTTACTTTTAGCTTCCAATTCACGAAATGTTTTCATCTAATTTCCATTTAATTTTCTTAAAACTATTCTAGAAAATGACTTACAAAGAAAATATGAGGCATATTTATATTTAGTAGTTCCTGACCGGTTTCGTCCGTAAACCTCGGACATCTTCAGAGTTTCGATTCTAACAAATGAATGAATTATTTTACACAAGATTTAAGAATTTAAATTATTAAATTTTAGGTAGCATTTTTTATTGTATTTAGGGGAGACTTCAGCCTTAGACCATCTATATTTTGAAATGAAAGCAAAATTTTCACCTTTTTTTATTATCTAAATTAATAAAAAAAATGAATCTTTCGTCTGACCTTTAATATTCGATATATCGAATATTGAATATATCGATATAATTCGATATATAGGCCAGCCTCCCGAAAGCATCATGCATGTAACTAAAAAACTATAACAGCTACAGGTAATAATAACAATTTGATTTCGGCAAGCAATTTCATTGATGAAAAAATATATTTATTCTAATATTTATTAACACCTTAAATATTAGTATAATCTTAGGTCTGTCAGCGTACGCTCTGAGTAAGCTTTCATGTGGTAAGGCTTAAGGTATCAAATGAATAATATTATATCTGGAAAATGTTAATTTTCTTTTATTTCCTTTTAGAGAGTTCGAGGCCGACGGAGGGGACGGGGGACGCCCGTCGTTTACCCCAGTAGGCCAAGAAACCCCGACTCTGTTCATCTTTGTGGATTTACCCTTGGGATATTTTAGTTAAAAAAATCGACGATTTGGCAACCTTTACGTTCCCTCGTAGCGATGGAGCTTCTTCATTCTTCTCAAAAAATGATCATTATACGGATTTTCCAACATTTTTAACAATTTTAATTTTTCAAAAGCGTTATTATTATTTTTTTTTAATTTCATGGATAAATGTCTCTGATTAATAAAATTTTATTTATTTTCCTGGAGCTGTTATAGTTTTTTAGTTGTGCATGTTACTAGATGTCCAGTCTCTGTCTCTCTCCTTCTCTGTATCTCTATCATCATGCTCTCATATCTCTATGCTCATCATATGTGTCTGCCTTCTTCATCTTTCTATATATATACCTCTACTACTTCTCTCTCTACTCTACCTATATACCTCTATCTTCTATAAATCATTAAACTCATATTTGCCTAATTTAACCTACCCTATATAAATAACTGGATTAAATAACAGATCTAAATAGATCACTGGATATTGTCACCAAACTACCAGTCGTAAGTAAATAATCTCTCAATATCTATTCTAATCGTGATCAATATTTATCATATCCTTAAATTCTAACAAAATTCAAACTCTTCACAAGCTTTAGATATCACTACTCATCAAGTCATACTGGATGTGAAATGGCCGAAGCGATGGCTGTTTGAAAGTTATAGTTAGGATTCATGCACGCAGCATTTATAAAGGTATCTATAATGAAGGCTAGCGTACAGACTCAGTAACGTGATTGGACTACTCGATAAGGAATAAGGATGTGTTGAAGTTGCTAATGAAATATTGGTTTCCATCGTATTTGTAAAAGACTGAGACACATTATATGTATTGTGGAATCTAAAGAGACAAACAAGATAATTATAACGATGTTCTGTTGCAAGGCAGAGTGTTTGAGGTTAGTTCAATAAATGAAAGTCAGGTTGAGGTGTTGCCCAGCTCCTATCAAGCTCTAATAATCTTCTTAATATCTATCAAATAATAAATATCTCTATTCATAATTCACAATGCTCATATACAGTGTACCTGTTTTCTGTCATTATTTCTTCTATTACAAATAAAATGAATCTCAAATTTTCATAGTTATATAATCAGTCTTCTTCCTAACAAAATACTCTTCTGCCTTCATTAAGATAAAACACCATATACAGGTAGAACATCAAAAATTGTACAATGAAATATTAAATTGCTTTAAAATTTTGGAATAAAGAAATTTCTACAATCTTGTTTATTGGAATACTTCTTCTCGAAAACATAGACCAGACATTAGTATAAAATATAACGAAATATCCGATTGCACGATCTAAAATCTAAATTATAAAATACAGACAATCTTAATTATAAATATATAAAACTTAAATTTAGTTTCAAACTTTGCTTGATACCTCTGTTATTCTTTTATTTTAAATGTTTGAAAATTTTCTCACGATCTAAAATAATTTCCTTGAAAATGTCAACCTGGTGAACGAAATCTTGGATCTTTCAAGGAGACGGGTATTTTTATACTATTCAAGAATTGTCCTAGATTAGGAGGATTAATTGGGAAGCTTTATGGCAGGTGTTTATTATATATGGGTGTTGGTGGTAGGTTCTGAATGGAATCAAAGTATGTTGATGATAATTGAAGGGTGTGTAAGGAAATAAATAGTGCCAAAGTGATTGGTTTTATTGTAGGAGTTGGAAGCAAAGGATGTATCTCCTTGGTTATTCAATTTCTATGGATGGGTGAATGAGAAGGTGGAGTAATATATATATATATATATATATATATATATATATATATATATATATATATATATATATATATATATACTCTATACTACTATATATATATATATATATATATATGGACAAAGTTACTTAACCCCCACGCGGGAGCTCGGATCAAAAAAATTTTCTGGTAGCATCTATGATACATAAATAGATGTTCTAGGTCGAGAAATGATTTTTTTAACCTGTTCTAGGGACTAATTATATATATATATTATTGTAAAGGTATTACACGGCGATGTAGGGGCTGCTCAGGCCGACGGGGAACTGGGGGCATTTTCCCATGCCCCCCGCTAAGAGGCAGGAGAACTTACTGGGCCCTCAAATACCAAAGGCAGGGTTTCGGGGCCACTCCCGAGAAATCACCGTAGTTCCCGGAAGGCCGAGAGACCCCAAATCCTGCCATCGGTGCGGATATACACTGGGTAGCTAACAATTCAAAAAAACAAAACAAAACTATACTAGAAAGTTTTATTTATTTTAACTTAGTAATGTATAAAGGTCTTAAATAGGCTTTCTCCTCATATTACTATAATTATTAACAATATTTTTCTTAATACCTTAACTAAAATTTAACCAGGATTCAAAAATGTATTCCTTTCTTCTGTATTGTAGTTTTTGAGATATGATATTTTTTTATTTTTTTACATTTCGACCTAAAAACGTCTGTTGTGTATGTAGAGTACACTATAATGAAATTTTTGATTCGGCTCACGTTCCCGTGTGGGCGTAAAATATATATATGTATATATATATATATATATATATATATATATATATCTTAACTTATATATATATATATATATCTTTTTATATATATATGTGACAATAGTAATGATGAGGTTCATCATAAGACATATATATGTATGCATAGGGCGCTAGATGAGGTGAAGTGCCACTCGACTCCACCATTTGCAAGGATATCATGAATAAAAAGCTGGACGCCTCTATTCTTTATTTTGTGGAGCATTTAAGTCCTCGAAACATAAAATAAAAGTCCTCTACGACAACAATAAAAGCCCGTAACGACAACAATAAAAGCCCGTAACGACAACCTGCGAAATGAGTAATAATTTCGAAATAAATGGGAGTTCCCAATCATACATTTGACCAATATTAAATGATTACAATTAGTAATTATAAAATCAATAAGAATCACTTAATTATATATAATTATAAAATCAATAAAACAAATCAATTATAAACTTAATAAGAATTAATTTGTTATATATAATTATCACTTTAAAGGACAACTCAATATTATGTAATTTATACAAATAAGATACAATACAATAAATGAAAATATACAGGAATTTCTTATATGATGTTTTTCTGCATGCAATCAAATATTTATTAAACGAGACTCAATTAACTTAAAGATTGGGATAACCACTGAAATATTATTAATAAGAAATATATTAAAAAATGACCATTTACCTCCACTATAATTAATTAGAAACCGTCTATAAAACCATGGAGCCGATTGATACACCTTGTATCAATAATTAATACCTGTGTTTTTCGAAGGAAAATAATATGTTATAATATAAAATACGTAAAATTGTAAAAAGAGTATATATATATATATATATATATATATATATATATATATATATATATATATATATATATATATATATATATATATATATATATATATATATATATATATATATAGTATGTATATACATAGGTAAATTTATATATATACACAGGGGCTATGGTAAGTAAAAGTAACTTAGGACAGTATATTTTCTGCCTTGAACACTAATTGCACTCCCCCCCCTTTCACTCTCTCTTTTGTATCCTTTTATAACCCCGATGCACTGTGTCCGGAGGCGGCAGAACGAATGCCTGCATTGGCTTGTAATTTTGTGAGGGAACCTGCTCACTCTGATCTTAGTCATCAGATGGGGTTGGGGCTCTTTACCAACGAGGGATTGAGAAATGCAATGGGGAGATCGTAATGCGTAGTTGCATAGCTAAGAGTTTGTTTTGTACAGGAAAAACGTTGGAGAACGATTTCAAACCGAATTGTTGTGGGCTTTACAAGAAAGCTTGTGCGACTAGTTACAATCTTGAGATAGAGAGTTAAAGGATTTTGAGTCTTAATGAAAGAGAAGTTTGAGAGAATTGCGCTGTATTGGGTAGTTTCTATGCAAGATTTGTTTATGGAAGTATAAATGTTTCTTTGTACGAGTCATAGTAAAATCGTGGGAAAATCTTAAGGAATGTGGGTTGTTAGAACATGTAAGGGCGTCAATAGCAAGTTGCAACACTTATGTTGATTTGAAATTGTTTTGTATTCAAAACTGAATACGATAAAGGACCCCTCTTTCGAAAGAAAGGAATCTTAATCTGAAAGATTGGTTTTAATCAACATAGGTTTGCATTATGTCCAAAGGAAAGTAGTATACCTAGCGTCCATAGAGATGGTAGTACTCGCATCTCCATGAATGAGAAACATGGGTGAATCTACAAAGTCTGGAACATAAATGAAGGCTGTAGTTTATTGCTCAGAAGAGTCTAATGTACTCTGACAATTTAAAAACAAAGGTAGGAAAACAAAATAAGCTTGGTATCTGGTGTATGGGATTTTCGGGCGTGTAATTTCTATGTTTGCCACCAACATGTGGAACGGTATATTGGGGCAAGATTTGCATTGTAGTGTACGTCTATATATAAAAAATCTGGTAGATGTATACCAGTAACGCATGGTAATCCGCAACACCGATCATTCTTAAAATCAATTTTTATTTTTCAGAAATTTCGGCTTCCGATATTAACTCTTAGGTTCTTTAAAGTTCTATTTATTCGTTATTTATTCTGTCTTATTCGTTATTCGATGTTAAGGCTACTGACTGTTAGTGCTGGTCAAAACATTGGTTTTAAAGCATTCCTATAATTTAAAGATTATTTTTTGAAGCATTATTGTTGTATTGTTACTTAAAATCTACTTTTAAAAATAAATTACATTATATATGCAAATTTACAATAAGTTATATAATTAAAATTAAATATAGAGAAATATATATTTTAATTAATTAACGAAAAATTAAAAATAATTATAAATTGGAGTATGAAGAAATATCCTTAATATATATATTATATATAATATATATATATATTATATATTAATATATATATAATATTATATATATAGTTTTTAGAATTGAAAATATATTTAACAATATAAAAGCTTTAAAGTTAATTTAATAACATAAGCGGTAAACACTAATAGTTAGTGGTTATCCATAAATACAAATAGCTAAGTTATTATATTTTATTCTACATAAATTTAAAATAAAGCTTATAAATTATAACCTAAATATCTATAGATTATTGTGCTGCATCCATTAAAATTAATATTAAATTAAATAAAATCAATAATAATCAATTAAAAAGTAATGAATATAGATATATAAAGAAATTAATTAAAGTAAACATTTTCTATTATATTTTATAAATATATATAGAACGAAAAGAAAAATGTCGACTTTTCTATATTATTTTCTATGAAATAATGTCCTCAATACAAATTTAAACAATATAATTTTTATTATAAAGCTTGATATTTCATTTATTAATAATTTACATTTGATTAGATTTATCATTAACAATATCTTGTATGATGAATTGTAAATTTATAAATGCAAGTAAAAAGCGGTATATATTAATTCAATATACGCAAAAGCAATTTTGTTCAATCACAAATCAATAAAAGATTCAAAGAAGAATAGAAGAAAAAGTAATCTATATTTCCTATTAATTATATACGCTACTTCTTCTTCCAAGGTACATTATCTAAACATGTTAATAAACACAAGCTTACTATTCGTATATTATTGCTTACGTTAATTTATCTGCACCTAATGAACTTGGCGAAACTATAGTGATAGCTTAGAAACAATATTCCTCTTATTGTCAGTAGTCAGCAGATCATTCAATACGATGTATTACGCCTGAACGTATATATGATATATATATATATTTAAGATATATATAACTGGGTTGAAAACATACAAAAGTTGTAGTAGTGCAGATTTGATACAACTTTATTTTGGTGCTCACTTCAGTACAATCTGAATAAATGTAGTTAAAAGTTATTGGTTTAATATTAGTTATTCTAAATACCCCAACATCATTATTACTAACCTTGAAATCTTTTTATTATTTAATAAACAGAATATATATATATTATAGCACATAAATATATCTACTAAGTATTATACTATAAATTAATCTACTTCTACATGCTAAACAACTACTGTCATTCAGTACAATAGTATATAAAAATCTTATAGAATATCAATTCTTGATCTAGTTCACGATATTACATAACTTATATGTGAGTAGAGAAATTTCGCCGAGAAATTGATCGATTTGATTATAACTTAACATTGAGCAAGATTAGGATTTATTAAGATTACGAAAGTAGATTTTAACTGACCTATAAAAAAGCATATTCATTAGGATCATATACTGACACAAAACGGGCTTTCGCTATAAACATAATTCTTATGAATCATTCATTATGCACAAGACTGATTCTTATTTATAATTCGATATGACGCCGTCATAGTAGTTTCCTATGTAAAAAACGTTGATTAATGTGCCTATAACTTCAAAAACTTGTTGAGAGAACGAGATACAAAAAAAGGAAATCTAGAACTGAATGCTTCTACTCAATTGATAATGCTCGTTGTGCGTGATGCAAGGATCTTCCCCCACTTCTATCCTCATGCATGCCGTCGGAATTTCAAGAAAGATCACAGTAGGCAGATATTTGGCACTTTGTTTTTTTTATTCACAGACGCGTTATTAGATCAAACCTACTGAGAACTCTTTTTACAACATTGAAAGTACTTTAGAAAAAGTGGAGAGGCGATTGTTGCTTGATACCTTGCTCTTTTCAAACTCAGCTCTGGTGCTGTTTGTGAGTCACATTTTTATTGAGATGATACACTAGTTGAACATATATAATTATATATATATAGTATATACTTCGCATTTTATCTCGTTATCATTATATATATATATATAGCGCAACATACACCTAAGTACTAAGCAACTAAAGTTATTTTATATTCTGGAATTATATAAATAATATTATAGGTTATTTTTAGAGCACTGAGAGAGAACATGAAATATAGATGTTACAGAATCTCAGGAGATAAAGTTTTATCCTGTGATACATATATATAAATGATGATAAAATTCTTGCACCAGTCTATAATAACTTTAGAGTACATTACGTTATTTAATTAATGACGTTATTGAGTGGATGGTAGCTCGAAGAGCAAATAAATCAAAAACTTATATTTTAAATTCGAAACTGAATTGTAGGTGATTGACCTTGTTGAATCACTTGGCAAAAACAAACAAGAGAATACTAGAAAACAGCCTACATATCATGGCAGAGTGAACAGATTTGTCTTGATAAGAGTTATACAATAATTCACTGTTTACCTATACGTTAAATGTCAATGTTTTCTTCTATAAGACATTAGTATGTCCATCTCTTTTTTACATGGTTTTATTTCTATTTGTAGTAATTTTAAATTCAAAAAATGTCGCCGCTCGCGCCTCCGTTCCCTCCCCTTCTACCTCTTAATGTGCCATTAATTTATATTATAAATCAATAATAGAATATAGTCGTAAACATTATACGCGTGTGTTAGCATTTGAGACTTGTTATTAATAAACAGATTTTATAGTAAATGAGCCAAGTATGCGTAAAACTAACGATATTTAGAAAGTCTACTCTTAATATACTTTTCAAATGAGTATATAATTTCTATCAAACATAAACATTAAGCTAAGCTCACTAAAGTAGGATTGAATAGATGAGTTACTCTTATTTTAGAATTAAAGTATGTATATTGAGCCAGGTAAGTACTTAAAAAACAAAAAACGAGCAGTTTTTATGGAATAAATGTGATCTAAGGTCACATGTTCATCATCGACATTTGTAAATAACGAGCTATGTATGTGATTTCGTATCACACATCACTTCTATATCCTAGCGAGCTAGCCATATCACTCGACGCAATCGTTCTCGATGCCTACAATTTCAGAAACCTGTTCATATCCTGCTTTATAGAGCTTGTAGTATTGCGAGTCTTACTTAACATGTAAAGGTAAAATACTATATTCTCAGTAGAGTCACTTAGCTTCATATACTTACGTATTACTCATCTGCTAATAAAACCTTTGTTTAAAGCCTATACTCGTCATTTAAGCAAGGTGACGTTGATTCGAGACATAGAACGGCCGTAACTTGTATTCGTTCTCTTGGTACTTAGCATTTTCAGCGCTTCCTTTCTCTCATTAATCGATCATATAAATAACGAAAAGCCGGTCAGCGGCAGATTCCTCAGTCCGCGAAAACATAGGACATAATCAGTCTTAAAAGATCTTCTCATTCGCTTTGAAACTGTGAATACTCTGTTAACTGGCAAGATAACCATGAACTCATTATTGCTTGGATACTAGAAGAAAAAAACAGTTATTCTAAACTTAGTTAAAAATACTTTTTCAAATACATATCGTTAATCTATACTAACGCGTTACACGGCACCTGCAGGAATACTAAGAGAGAGAACACACTGAGTTTCGAGTGGCTCTATATTTTTTACATTCTAAGAAGATCGAATGATCACAGGGAAAACACTTAGCCCAATCTAGTTACTTCTCTTGCAAAGACTAACCTTAGAGCTATTAGTTATGTAACATTCTGCTCAACTGAGATGATGCACACTTAGTGTTTTTGTCTACGCAGGAATCTGTGACATTTAACATCTATGTATGTAGACATTAACATTAATATATATGGTCATCAATACAACGTTTTTTTGAGATGAAGAAGTCCGTGATTATCTTAGATGAGGCAGATTTAAACTATAGTATAAGATATTCGATCATACTTATTAATTGCTGTATACGTACATATATGTCCTACCTCTAATGCTTTACACAACTACAGGATACTGGTTTCTATTTGGGGTGACAATTCTTACCATTTCTTACTGATATCTAATAAAGGAATAAAAGATTCTTATTATATATCATATAGCCTACTATCCACTCTCAACTGCCTGATTAAATCTCAATATATGAGACATTTAACACTTTTTGAGCGTATAATTACCTTGGTCTCATGCGCTACACTCATTTCTATATTCTTAAAAACTGATATGTGCTCTACTCTATATTCTTGCTGCTTGTTGCATGTTTCAACTATACTCTTCTGCTTCTGTGAGGTGTGTGTGAGTGGTGATAAGAAAACTGGCTCTGTCTTGTCCTGTGATTTACTTTTAAAGCGATCATGTCATACTACTTTAAGTGTCAAATCTAAAAAACCTGAGAGAAACAATTAGCGGACTATACTTGTTTTCATGTGCAAACTGATTCTATGAGTACATAAACGTGTGATGACTTATGCAGTATTGAAAGTAACTGCCTTAACAAATGAAACATAAATAATTTGTGGTTTTCACTTAAACTTTTCTATTATCGAACGACACTAGCTACGCGCGAGTCGCGTCGCGAGATTCCAGAGCAGAACATTGACATTATATTATCATCTAGTCTTGATATTTATTAAATAGAGAATAGAAATATGTGTCAACGTTCATGAATCTTATTCTAATATTATAATAATCTACTTTTCTTACACTATATATTATTAGTTATATATTCTAACTTTCACTTCACACTATATACATACTTTCAAATTTTATTGTAGGTAATAATATGACCTAGATTTATTGTATGTATTGGTGACTCTCCTTAACGTCTGTAGACATCTCTAGGCACTGAGATGCCTATGCATTAGATGTCTATAACAGCCATCTGTCTGCGTCAGAATTACTCTTTATTGGGACCATCTTGCTGGACACATAGAGTGCTACTTACTATCGTGATGTGCTTCATTCATAAAAAAACCACTGGCACTGCTGCTAGATACTTTAGGTCACTCTCGCCTATACCCTAGAATGCATAGTTGCTCTATGTATATACCTCGATCTCAGACATCGTGTCTGCTTATTGAAATATAACTCGTAGCAACTGCTTGCCTACATTTATGCTTAAGCACTGTTTGCTTAGTTACGCCTTAAGTCACTTGATGCCTAGATAGTAACTCTTTACTATGCTCATATGTCAAGTTAGATAAACAAACAGGCTTTCGCCGGCACACTGAGGTACCTTTCAACCTTCGCGAAGACAGCTTCGAATATTCGTAGTTCAATGTATAATTATAATTAAATCGAATAAGCCTCTCTCATTAGTTATTGTAAAGCAAGCAATTTGACAGAACCTATAGAACATCATGTAAAAATATTTCACTTTGGAACTTGAATTAAACTAGAAAAATCGATTGTCTATAAAAGAAATCGGTTCTCTTTATAACATAAACTTGTGCTCTCTTCCTTGCTACTTCTTCGTCTTCTCTTCTTCTATCTCTGCCTCATCTATCTACAATATTCACTTCTTTCTTTTCTTTCGTCTGGAGTCTCTAGATGATGTAAGATACAAGGTTACCACGTCCGATATATAGACTCGTATTTTTGCTTTATCTTTCCTTCCATAACAAAAGGCGAGCTACTCACACGCTATTAATTATTGAGGAGTTACTTTGACTCTTTCCGTTTCCCTTATCTATCTGCTTATATTCAGATTCTTTTCAAAATTCTATACGACGCGTATACGGAGTAATATACCTATTTGATCTACACGATCTAGTGAGAAGGTCATCCAGAAGGGCGTTCCTTATACAGGACTGCGGTTTGTACCTTCGTTTGGGGGGTACTTATCCGACAATAATTAATCGCAGTATAGGGGACGTTCCAACTTACTAGATTTATACTACCGAGTGACGATTGATATTCACAGCGAAAAACACGCTAAGTCTGTATCCTTATGAAGCTCTCCTCATCATTCTTCTAAAAACTCCTCCGTTATTTTATCACGGAGGAGACTAAAATTCTATAGGATTATGGCTTCTTACCTCCTTTATTCACTCGTTTTATCGGTTATTAAGAGATCCCTTATATGATACCCTTTAGAGAATATATTCCCATACCAGTATCCGACTATCTTTGGCTTTACTCTGGTTAACCTCTATACTAAAATATAAACATTATTTGGCAGTCATATGCCTCCATATTTGTTTCTGATTAGTCTTTATTTAAGTAAAGCTCTCGGGAATCTGGTGCAAATCTTTCTAACACTCAACTTACTTATGTTTGCTCAATCAAAAACTTTTATAAATTTTTCTCTCAGTTTTTCACCGTCTCTCCTATCTTTTACATTCTCTAATACTTATATTGTTACTCAATAAAAAAATTCTTATCGTGTCTATATTAGAGAGACATAGCGTTATGCGTTGTAGTGTCGCAAAAGATTTTTATGATTGAGTATTACTTCTACAATGATGATTTTTCTATATCTCGAAATGAACGCAATTAAATTTCATCTATCTTCGTCTCGTACTGATAAGCATCAAATGTAACATATGAATACTGACTAGAAAGACAAATCAGAGTAGTACTTATTTGGTGGTATGGTATTAGAAGAGTTGCGTAACGTTAGATGCGTTAAGCCCCCTAATAACACTATACAATACGAGTGAAAGAAGGTTTGAGATCAAAAAGGAGATATATAATAATCTTTTAATATGAAGATTTACTGACTTTCGAAGATCAGAACAACTTAAGTAGAAAATCTATATTGGAACGATTATACGAGAATCTGCAGAACGCGATTTTGTGGCTTTAGTTATTATTACATATGTAAAATTCTGATAATAAGGGAACTAAAACAGCTAAACACTAAAAATATGTATGATAAGAATATGGTAACTTACTATTTGAAACAATACTTGCAAGTCCCATCAGTTGTTCATGCGACTTAAGAACAAAAGTTGCCTTAGTTCGCTGAATATATTTACTACGGAAACTCGCTGTAGACTATAATAACTTTTTATAATATGCCTGTGTAAATAGGAGGACTGATGTAGAGAACTCGTGAGAGAGATAAGACGACTCTAGTTTATTCATCCAATACTCCGGATCCTGGGGTGGATGCCGTTCCCTTTACCTATTTCTTACAAACAATGATCATCTGTGGGAATGCACCTCTGTGCATAGAGTTTTTCTGGTCATAGGCCAATCCACCGAGGGAATATTCATCGCTGTGTGGTGCGTCATGAGATGTGTACCGAGTAAGAGGGAGCGGAGATCTAGCTACAATTGAAGGCAGATTCTGGGGCTTGGAGATAGTCCGGCCTTCGAATTCTTCTGGTTGGTCTATAGCGGTGCAGCGCTTTCCCCTCAGAGTCTGCCACTGATATATGCTTTACCGCGCCGTGAGATAAATACCAATGCTAATCAAATCTCATATTTTGCATAAGCCATTAGCAGGTATACTCGTAGTATGTATTATTTGTACTAGACTCTACTAGATAATGTATTTGCATTGTATTAATTCATAATAAAAGTAAATGATGCTGTGAAAGCTTCGAGTACAGTCTACATCCGAGTGCAGACTTCTTACTGCATTTGAAAAAGATATAGATTCAAGGGAGATAAGTGATTGATGAATGGTTTTATAGTTCATGTAGAGTCTAAGCATCATCCGGATGTTAAAGTCTTATGGGGGTAATATATAGATGCGGGATCTTACAATTTATTGGCTTTACTCTTATGAATTTAATTTTACTTCTTTCTTCCTTTTCAGATCAACTCGGATCTATCTTTTCACTTCCTTATCACACTTCTACATTAAAATATCTAACATATTATTCTATTTAATAATCACTATAATATTATCACTTAATTAATCATCTTTCTTAACAATTATCTAGAGAATTATTAAATATTAATAATGATATTTTTAATTGATATTATCGTCAATAAGAAAACTACTATAAACATTTTAAATAATGAATATTAAATATATTAAATATAATCACTATATTATAATTCTTTATAGTAACACACAAAAAAACTATTCGATTATAAAAATTATGTTTACATCTATCATGTGGTTATCTTTTATCTCCCAGCTTCTAACGTGTAATTAAATTATTTTTCTATTAATTATACTTTTAGAATTCTTTATTAATAATATAGCAACTAAAAATTATAAATAAATAAATATTATCTCTTGGGGATTATATTAATACTAATGATAATATATATAATATAAAATATACATCAAGATTATCTGTCGATCGATCATGAGTACAATTGCTCATTCATAAAGAGCTCATACTTATATTACACTTAATACATTAAAAAAATGGTTTGTTTAAATTTATTATATATTATTACTTTTTATTTATTATCCCAAAATATAGAGTACTGTCTTATTTCTGTAACACTGTTTAATATATTTATATTAATTATTATTAATTATTATTATATTATTAATTACTTTGTATAATTTATATATTATTAGATAGAATTATTAATAAAAATTAATTAAACTTCGGCCAGAAATTAAGAACATATTGAAAACAGACAAATATTAACTATTATAATAATGGTTATTGAAAAGAATCTTACTTTCTGCTTCCCTCTTATGTAAACTAATCTTACAACACACTCACTTACACTTAGCACAACTACCTTAACAAACACACTACACTCTCAACACGATATATATATATATAAATTATCACCTAAAATATTATGCACTTTGAACATCGCTATTCATAAAGTTAATTTAGACCATGTTAATGAGAAAATAGTAATGATAAATAATTCAGTCGAGAGAGCGCGAGACTATATATATGAAGGTAATAATATAATCTTTTTTTATTTCTATCATTTCTCTCTCTTTCTTTTACTGCGTGACCTTCAACTGTGTGTGTCTACGCTTATGTGCGCGGTGTATGTGTGTAAAAGTGTGTGGTATGTTTGTATGAGCTGCGCAGGCGCGTCGCTTTGCGTACTGTTGCTTGCAAGACTCCCCAATAAGGGAGTAAGAATTTAGGATTATCTTCCTCTTCAATAACTCTCTCTTCTCTTCTTTATGTTTCTACCTCACTTAAAATCTTATATATATATATTATATTATATACTATATATACATACCACACACATATATACATTAAGAGAGAGAGAGAGAGAATTGTAAGTAAATAAACAAGAGGAGAGAGAAAGAGTAGAAAAGAGAGTTTAGAGAGCGAAATAGTAGAGAAAGATAATAGTAATTATCGTTATCAAATTTTCTTTATAGAATATTATGTTGATTCACTTGCAATAGAGCTTGATAATAGTAATATCTTAATTAATCTATATATATATTATATATCTATTATGATAAATTTATAAATATATATTTGTTAGTTATTAATCACTTAAAGTTTCTGGAGTGTTAATAAGAAAATTGTGTGGAGAAAGATAAAGAAAAGCATTATTGGGAAATCATTTTTATTACCTACTCAAAAATCTCTTCACTAAACTTATACGCACGATAATTATACCTGCTATTTGATTTACAATAATACTGGTTATTACATCCATATATTTTGAAAGTCAATAAACATTAATGATCCCATTACTCGCGTATAAATAATTCCTTAAGATTATAAAAATATTTTATCTTTATATATATATATAAATATACATGCATTGCAAAAAATATTTTACTATATTTATAATAATATATTATTAAATATATAATAATATAATAAATATATTATTAATTATTTCTTTTTTTTATAATTATAAATAGCGGGTCACCCTTTGTGAGATTTTCTTTCTGATATATTCTGGGGAAAGGAAAATGAGGAAGTAAGTTTTCTTACTTCAATTATTTAAATGGGAGATATATTCCTCCAACTAACTATGGCTGAGCTTGGCTGGTAGAGTTTCTCTCTATAAACTGGATAATAGATATATTGATTAGTAAAGTAAGTATTTTTTTCTCTAATACTTGATGAGCTTATGAGAGAGTTATTACTCTACTAAATAATTAAAAAGCCTAAGAAGGATAAAATAATGACTAATCTATTTTTATATATAACCTTTTCCTCTTTCCATGTATTAATGGTTTATCTACTATTTGAGTTTGATCGGAACTATGGGGGGCTTGATTTAACAGCTGAGGCTAGCTATCTACTCTGCTTTTCTGAATTATCACGTTCGATACTAATAGCCACTGGTAGGTCGTAAGTATTAGTCCTCAAGATGAGGATTGATTCACTGATTGCAGGGCGCTAGATATGAGGTTTGAAAGTGTCAACTGAACTCACCATTTGCAAGAGTAAATCATAAGAAAATAAACAAGCTGGACTTCATGAAATTGTTCCTTTAAATAGTACTTTCAAATAAAGTCCAGAAATGAGAATCTTAGTCTACTGAATGACAGATGAGATTAGGGGTTCTCGCGTCTCCATGAGCGATAATAACACAACAGTAGACACTATATCGCCAACAAATTATAAAGCATGTGAATTGAGAGACAACAGCTCGTATAATAAAATAAATGCTTATTGAATTAATCTTAGAGATAATATTTTTTTTCACTACTCATCATTAACAAATTTTGACCAGTTACAGTATTTATAAATAATTTATAACTAATAAATTATTGATGTCTATTAAGTCACGTCAATACTCTGGACAAAGAATTTTTATAGACCATAAGTGTTTGTCTTCGGAATATAAACTATAATAATTATAAAGAATATTATCTATAGAAAGTTTTGTAAAGCTTTAATATTATCACTTTATAAGTGTAATATTAATTTGGATATATTATTATATGTAATGTTTTGATGTATAATATAATATACTATAATACAATATAAATGAAATTATACCTATATATATATATATTTATATGATGTTATTCATCGGCAGTTTCGAAATGTAAATATTTATGTTAATGTTCAATAACCGTTCTTATCACCGCTTAAAAATAGTTTATGGGGATAAATTAACAAATATATCATTAAGAAGTATATTAAAAATGATACCATTTAATCCTGCAAATAATTATATAACTTAGAATATACATCTAAAAAACCATGGAGAACGTATCTTAGATACATATCACTTGTATCAATTAATTATACATACTAGTGTTTATATTATCGATAAACGGAAAATAATGTTTATAATGGTTAAATAATTTATACTGTATTATTCGTAGTTACGAAAAGAATTTGTATGGATATATATTTATACTCTGAATAATTATCGTATTATATATTCGATAAAGTGATATATAGAAAAATTATTTATATTTATATTAATGTAGAATAGCTAATAAAGGTAACTAGGTAACACAACACCACAATAAGAGGCAGAAAGGGGGAAAAGAATTGATTTATATAGAAGATTAAACTAATTAAATTAAATTTCTAACTTCATAAATTATTAGTAATTTATAGCAATGAAATAATAATTTTAAGTGACATTAATAAGGTAATTGTATTCAAGTGAGTAGGCTATCACTTTTAGTATTTTTTTGCAATAGTTATCGAAATTTATATTGATCTACGTAGGTAAATTTATAATAATAAAATTATAAGAAATCTACGAGGGTCTATGTATAGGATAGATATAGTAATTACGAATCAGTATATAAGTAAAATATCGGCGCTCTGAAACACGATTTGTTTTATCCCCTCTGCACTCTTTTGTTTTGAGTATCATTTATACAGGATGCAATGTGGAAGTCCGCACGAGTCTCGCGCTAGCAAAGAGACGTCAACAAATCTGTCCTGTATATCTAGAGAGATATAGAATAAATTCGTGAACGCCATCACTGGCTCTCATCTGATACGTCTCAAGATGTTCCGATTGAGATTTATTTTATCAGTAACATAGGGAATGAAGAAATTAAATATCTTATGGTTTTTGCCCATAGAGACATAAAAATAAAATGAAAAATGTATGTATCTAATGGAAAACGTTGAGAGTCAAATATTATCGAAGACTTACGAGACTTGTTATTTGGTTGAGTGGCTTGAACCAAAAGTAAAGGCTTGTTGCCACTTAGTAAATACTTGACTCTGTTATAATTATGTTATTAACTAGATGTTTGGAAAATCATGGAGATTATAAAAGAGAGTTTTCGACACGATGCAGTCGGTTCTCTCGCCTCCGGGAAATACGGGTAGGACTAATTCCCCCTCCGGAGGGTCGTAGCGAGAGCAATAGTACCTCTGTGTATGTTGATTCATATAATTGTGTGTTACGGAGTCGGTTAATGTTTCTTTGTACGAGTCATAGTGAAATCGTGAGAAAATCTTAAGGAATGTGGGTTGTTAGAACATGTAAGGGCGTCAATAGCAAGTTGCAACACTTATGTTGATTTTGAAATTGTTTTTTGGTTTCAAATGAATAACGATAGTATATAATAGTGTTCCTCCGCCCTCTACCTACAGGTAATGTAGTAATAATAATCGTATCCCCCCCCTGTGTTTACCGCGGTTATCGAGTAGCTATCATAATATTACTAAGGTAATTAATACTTATAAAATAATATTATATATATATATATATATAATAATACTATGTTTTCTGCTCTCATAATAAAAAAAAATAATAGCATTTTATTTATTTTATTTAGATTATTTTTTTTTTTTTTTTTTAGCAAATTTATTCCTCTATTCAAGGAATAAAGTTTATACAGCGAGTATTTAATATCAAGAACTGTATCATCTTTTAGCATAGTCAGGCTATGTATTTGTGTTTACTCGATTTTATTTTTCATATGTCTTAGTTTTTCTTTTAGAATTTTGTTTGTCTCTTTTTTTAATATTCTATATTTTTTTTTTTTTTTTTTTTTTTTTTTTTTTTACAAGTAATTCGCAAATGAATTATTCCGCCAGGAATTAATCCCGACACAATGTATTCTTTTCCTTAGCTTGCTTATTGTAGTTTTTGAGATATGGACGATGATAGTTGTGGTTTAAACCAATATATAAAGAAATGAGATAAGATAGTCATGATCATCTCGAGCCTCACGGAGGACGATAGGGGGAGACTTCCTACGTCTCCCTCTGTCCTCCGATTCGGTCGAGCCTCTTAAAAAAGAATAAAAAAGAAAAATTCATAAAAAAATTTTAACATATTAAAAATTAACATGATAAAAAATAAATACTAAACATTACGACAACTTTCGATTAATATTACATCTTTCTATTGGAGTTTTTAGCTAATTGCTTCATTAATCTGACAGGATTACAAACTAACTAGAGTTCTGCGATCTTCGATTATCACGCCACTTTATGTAACTTCCTTTTTAAGTAATATAAGTGCTCCTATATATATATATACTTTAATATATAGGTTAATTATAAAATATTAATATTATATAATTAATATAATATATAATATATATAATTATATATATAATTATTATATAATTAATATATATAATTATAATATATATAATATTATATATCTTATATTAATTAATAATAATAGGTTAATTATATCAATTATTATTATTATCTATTTATATATAGTTACTGAACCTCTTTGTGTTATAATTAATATACTGTCAATTAATCTGTAATAGCAGTGGGGACGAAGTTGCTTCACATAATATTTTAATTGACTTTCGTATTTTATCAATTATCAACCTCTTTTTCATATATCTAAATGTATCGATATTTCAAATATTTCGATATTTCATGTAAAGGTATATCGATAGGTTAAGAATGTATAACTATTTACCATAATCATATAATAATTAATATATATTAAATATATATATATTACACATATTAGCTGGAGCAAATAAGTATCAATGCAATTTAGTGTATATTGCAATATAGTAGTTAAATAATATATTCAGTATTACTACATGATGTATTAATAGTTACGGGATATATTTGTTATGAATATAGTTTAAAAAGAATCGATAATTATATTTTTATATAATATTAAGCAGAGCTCGATGCTATTTGCACATAAATCTATATATATGTAAATTAATGTGTAAAATATTTGGACGGTAATAGTGATAATCGTATTATATATTATCTATAAAATACCGATTGTGTAACAGAATTTACAAATTAATAATTAGCGTAACTCTTACATTATAACTACAGCGAACGAAATATTATCAAACACTCTTTCATATATATATATATATATAATATATATGTAATCATAATATATATATATTATTATATAATATATAATATCTATATATATATATAATAATATATATGATATATATATACTATATATATATTATAGTTATATTATATTATATTAATATAATTAATATATATTATATATAATATATTATATAATATATATTATTAATATATATATTATATAAAGTAGTAGGATGAAGCTCTTATATTCGTGTCATCTACGACTCCGGTCATTTGTACCTTTTTGAGATATTTTTTTTGACTTGCGATCATTTTTAACTCCTCCTACATTTTTACTAATGAACTATGTTCTGCATTATTGGAGTGGGCCTGTGAGCTTTTATGGGCAACCCAATTTTTGAGAACCCCTCAACTATATTCTAGGTGCAAACTGCGTTAAATTTCTTTGGCACACTCTGTAATTTTATGGCACCCTAATTCATTTTAGGACAATACAATATTTACAACTTGCCTCGTAAATGTACGGTGGCTGTCTCACACAGGGATTCGCCGTGTGCAGACTTTGTTATAACTTTCCCTTTATTTTTAGAATACTCAAAGCCTTATTAGGTCTTCAGGTTCAAAATTTGCACACAGCATCGAAATTGATATATTGTGAGCGACCACTTGCTACGAAAAGACGCTTTTCTAATTATTGTATGAATATCCATTTTTTTTTTTTAAAAATAATATTTTACGTATATTTTTATTATATGATAGACATCTATTAGGTTCAATTTTATTTACCTCACGGTTGTTGCTCTTATTCAACTACTAATGGACATTCTCTAATTTGTAATTACCGCATAAGATGGCAGGAGATACGGGTCTCTCCTGGGCTTTTGACAGGGAACGAAGGGTAGGATTCTATTCCTCCCTCCGGGAGATCTGAAACACGCTCAATCTTGAGTCAATTTTGGGCTGTCGAGAGTGGTGTCCAGCCTCTCGCCAATGGAGTCCGTGCATATTTCGTTCTAACTTGACTATTATGGATCTTATCTATTACTTGAACACCTTGGACAACCAACAGTCACACCTATCGCCCGTCATCATCGCAAGTCCATACATATAACTTAAATAGTATGTATATATATACACTACACACACACAAACACACACATCACACACACCACACACACACATATATATTATTATACCTATATATATATATTATATATATTATATTATACAGTAATTTTCATTACATACAACACAGATTATTTAACTTATCCACGCTAATTTATTACACCCTCTAGATAATTATAAGCTATTAATACCTTGATTCAACATTATGTAAAACATGGTTTATCTGTAAGCTCGATTCGTTACTTTTTCTCTATATTAGATATACTATATTATCTAGAATACAAATTTCTAACTATCAATTACATATACACTCTGTAATTTTTTCTACTAAAATCATATCTCTAACATGATTTAAACTTTGAACACTCATGTCCGCTACCACTGAATTCATTGTTTAGTATCATATAGTAGTCAAACTACACTTACAAAAAAAAAAAAAACCTTTTCAACGAAAGAGTAAAATGTTCCCAGAAAAAACTAAGCCGACTTAGTCGGGGTATTTTTACAAATGCTTTTCCTTGTTCTCATTATAATTATATATTTTCTATGGTTAAAATGTATTTGTAGCTCCCAATCCCGAAAGGATTAATCTATGATGAGATATTATTTAATTAGTTTTATTTATGAGTATTTATCTATAGATGCCTAGTGTGAGTGCCAGTGGTGCAAGTGAGTGCAAAAGTTGCCAATGAGTTGCCAGTGAGTGCAAAGGTAAGTGATAACATAGATGACACTATATATATACGTTAAAGGCACATAGATAGACAACTATGAGTTTGAGCCACTTTTCAAGCCTTTTACTATTAGGCTTTGCAAATAATATACCTAGCCACCAGCACTCTAATCGTTCAGTGTAGAAACTTTAACCTCATGGTTATAAAAAGATAAAAAAAACGATTATAGTTTGTTAATCTAAACATTTACTCTAAGTAACTCAACTATATCCTTTAACTTAACACATTTGGTCTGACTATTAAGAGTCACTTCCAATATGCAAAGCTCGTATCATTCTGTCTCCTTAATCGACTGTGCCATAGTAAATTAGTAATATTATAGATGCTTTTTCTTGTATAATAGTTAATAATCACAGTCTTGAGATAGTGACTCTGCAAATCGTTTCTGTAACCTAAGATACCTTCATCGTCCGCTAGGAATGACAAAATCTCCAAGTGCTCGCTAAAACCAACCACTCAAGCGGCGCCCAAGGCAGGCTGAAATATTTATACCTCGCCTCACGCTCGAGTGCTAGCCCGCAGGCCAATAATGTCTGACTAAATACCGCCGCTGACGTATAGCATTCCGACATGAAACGCTCATTATTATCCGCGCATAAGGATAAAAATATATGATATTCATAGTAATAACTATCAAAGATAATTATCGTTTTTCAAATATACTATGAATTATTCATTTTTCGCTTCAATATTGATGAAAATTTTATTAATAACATTATAACTTTAACATATACCTTAAATAAGAAGGCGTTAATATCATTAGAGATGAGTTTGGAAGTTGGCAAAGATTTATTAGTCGTAGCCCAAAGACTTTTCCATCCTAGAAATAAATTCATCATGTTTAACTCAGTTTTATATATATAACTTATAGCTTTAACCTCATTGCTTTAATCGTCTTTAAACCTATCTGCTTTATATTACCTGTGACTTATTAAACTTCGCTTACTGCTTTAACTCATATATTTATTAACATTTAGTTATTATATCTTGGCTTAATTCTCTTGATTTATATGCTTATAACTTCTCTGATTACTTATATACGTCATTAACTCAATTGCTTTATCTATCTACCCTGCATATTTACATACCTTAAGCAGTAAATCAGTAATCAACCCACCCTTACTAAGCACTAAGGGATTAGTATGCTTTTGTTTTACTGTTTTTACTGCTTTAACTCTTTTACTGCTTAACTCTCTGCTTTACTGTTTAACTCACTGCTTTACTGCTTTAAATCATATACATTACATTACTAAAGCGAATTCAAGTAACTTAAATAGATTGGTTAGTTACCTTAGAACTAAGGATTATTAATAGTCTTTTTATGTATTTACTTATAGTTTTATATTATATACTTGACTTTATACTCACCTGACTTATACTGTTATATTAACTCACACGCTTATATACTGATATTATACTTCTACTGCTCATTTACTGCTTATATTAATTACGCATTGCTTACTTGCATTAACACTCTATATACACACATAACAACCGTATATTAATGCCTTTAAATTCAGATTAAAATCTCAATAGGGTGTTACACCCCATATACGAGATATAGTATTGAAAGTTATGCTTTATAGTTAAAACGTTTTAAGCTGAGAGAAGCGAGTATTATCTTCTATGATTACACTAAAGAGTATTTAACGATCACCTTGTAATAACGCTTCATTGTCTCGATTTTAGTAAAACATTCATCTGTATTATTCTAGAGTATTAGATACCTTCTATTAATCATTGTATACTTAAAAGATAGCTCATAGAGATTGTAAGATCGAGTGCATCATGTTTTGTTGTTATACATATCTCTTATATATTGATTTAGCTCATTTACTTTAATATGTGTACTTATAGCTTTGTGTCAACTAGTTATTGGTGTATAGTGTCTTCATACGTTATATCCTGCTGATTTAAACTTACTCGTCCTGGTGACCTTTATGTGTGATTACCTGTTATCTAGTTTAATTAAAAACTGATATATACCACAGCTGTCATATCTCTAAGCAATTATTTCTTATCTTCTACCATTACTTCAGTCTTCTTCCCTTTTCTATAATCTACTTTCTCTCATCTTCTTTTGTGTCTCTTCTTAATTTTCTCTTCTTTCTCTTCTATTATCTCTCTCTCTCTCTCTCTCTAGCATAAATAAAATATTTTGAATCAGCTGTTTTAATTGCTAAAACTGCTTTCGCAAACAGATAGTGGCAAGAACCATAGAATGACCATATCTAAGAATCTTTTACTTCAAACACATGAAATGACATACTGCAACTCAGTGTATAAATACACTGATCATTGCTAAAACAGTGCTCACTGTATAGAGCGATGTAAAACAAGATCAATGCGAGAATCTAGAGGGTTACGATCGCGTCCTGTTATAGCCTTTAATCATAATGTTATAATAAGTAAGTTTTGATTTTACTGCTTTTAACTTCATATTAATTAACTATTACTTCTATATATCTACTTGACTGGAATAGTGATATGGTAAAATTATACGATATTCCGATATCACGCTACTTTCTGGTAGCTGGGCCGACAGCTTGGTAAATATTAATATCATTTACACTTATTATTAAATATTTTAAAGGAAATGTGAGATTTTAGAGAACAAACCGTAAAAAAATAATTAATATGTGATTTATAATAAGTTATTATCAGGTAAAAATTTTAAAGAATACTAAGAGTGTGAATCAATTTCATGAAGGCATATAACGTATTTCAGATTAGTTTGAACAATTAGTGGGATCAGTGACTATAATATGTATTATAGCATGAGTTGTAATTGGCCAAGTTTTGCAATATTTGGAAATTGGAGTCGAGGTGATACGCAGTTTTGCACAGTTATTCATTCTCTGGTTATATCAACAATATAAACTACAATATACTCTGTTATTACAAGTTACGAGCGTGATTATTTTTTTATGTACATCAGAAGATGCATTCATGATCTATCTACGATTATTCAGTCTACACACGAACAACTCATAATCTATCTAGCTTCTGAGTTGTGTTTAATGTCGCAATACAGCATAGGAGATACACATTAAGGCTATTGAGAGAGCAACGTATTAAAGTGCAGGATGTTACACTTCACTAAGAGGATAATTGTTCTGTAGTCATCAGAAGTTTAAGAATACAAATAGCAAGAGACTCGTAAATCCACGTATCGAACGTTGTTAGATCCAGTATGCTTCTGCTAGACATGAGGAGTTGATAGTCTTAGATATTGTGTGTAGTGCATATGTCACAAAGCTGCCCTAGAAAACCGCACAGAGACGTGATACTACTGAGTACGTACCGAGAGAATTCACAATTTACCTTATAGAGTGCTAAGACAACTGATCATTCACATCATATACCATGACCTTAATGAGATGCTCAATGCGAACTAATTTACATCTATAAGCAAAATAAACTATTCCGGAGACGAGTTGCTAGATTATCTTACTGAAAACAACCATAACGAATATCGCTCGACAGTGGAAGAACAATACACATTAACACAGATAGCATGCTAGACTATGGCAGTCAAACTTTATAAAGAGTGTATAATTTGTAACAGGCTATCGAGAAAGTGGAAGCTACTCGTTCTGGTACTCAAGAAGATTATATTTCATGTAAGAATCTGACTACAAAGACAATAACAGCCTGAAACTATGAAATAGACGTGACAACTACATTGCTGGCGTGTCAGAGAGGTAACGAGGGCTAAATCCAGATTATACTGAAGTCCAACGAGATATTATGGCATACGAACTGCTATAATTAATGGTGGCCATTAGAGTACAATTGCATATAATGAGGAGTAGTATGAAAGAAAATATGTAACATTATTAGGCGATCTGACACATAGTCAGTAATGTAATAGGGAGTCAGGTTTCCTACAGCGAGTCAGACCATTAACATATCCACTCACTACAATAATGGGCCAGTGTAATATAGGGTGTGGCACCAACAGGGAGTGTGTGAGCGACCCTGATGTCGAATCAAAATCCACAACACAGTTTTATCATTCACAACCCCATATACGCAGATATTACCGTACAGCTCCAAGGCATTATATGACATTACCCGACTGCTATCATTTGAGCAGTAGACAACACGTCTACACACAATGGTCTGCAATACACTGTATAACGATGAATGTTCTTCATTTTTAACTCATTGCAGCACCAAGCAGCTGTAGTGATTTAAATCATATTAAGAATCTTATTAGGTGAATTAAATTACTTGTGATATTC
>JABUQX010118348.1:0-22991 GCA_015478945.1 Trachelipus rathkii
TCTTATATCTCTCAATTATAATACTACCTACCATTTCCAATTCACACGCGACTATAACTCTCTATACATAATTTCATCTACTTCATATTTTATCAATATACTATCTTACTTCAACACCTAGCATGCCACCATAAGAATCTAGTACCTCACATATATATTAATGAAAATGAAACCACTAATACAAAAAAAAAAATTTGGAAACTTTTAGATCTATATCTTCTATTACTCTACCAACAGACGCCATTAGGCTCACTACTGATAATAATTTCTATTTTAGATTCTTATCAAACTAAACACAGGTTAACAACATACGTCATTAGGACCTAGCGCACTAAAGACTTTAGTCCCTTTACATTCACCTAAACGATTTAAATTGCATCACAAGCCTACCTTCCTTGCCAATTCAATAATCAACTATCTTTTCCTGACTATATCTCTGTACAATCATAAGTACCTACTTTCATAACTACTTCTCTATCCAATCAATATGATCTATAACATAATACTCAATAAATTATTATTTAAACTCAGTTACATTCTTGTTCACAGCGTGGTCACATTTCATCTTTGAAAAATTACCTCAGAACCAAATTTACTATTATAACCAATAAACATCAAAACATGCATATAACTAAATTAGAACATTCTCACTGTATAGTCAGTGAGCTAGTATATTACTTTCAAACCCCATGAGACTTTTATCACTCACCATCTAATCTTCATTGCAAGAGCATTCTTACTAATGCACACACGACAACTTCCCTATAGCATAAAGACACTAATGCGAGATTTCGCTACTACAGCCAAAACTAACCTATTATTTCTATCTCCCATTTATAACAATTAATCATCGCATAGACTTCACATTGAATATAAAATAATGGTAGGGCACCCCTTTCTGTCATCTCACTCCATCTCACTACACTTCTAGACAAAACATTACAATAATAACATAAGTTACTAACGTTAAGAAAATAAAAAAGAAAGATTGCCAAACAAAAGGACAGAAATAAGATGAATCGACCAATCCATGAACAAACAATCAAAAAAAAATTTTGAATAATAACACAAGTTTTAAAAAAAGATCTTATGTCACCACAAGTTTAACCTATAATCACTATTTAAAACAAGACTCACCTTGCTCTCAAGATGTAAACAATGCTGTGAAGTTGATAGTATCCTGCATTACACTCATAATAGCTGATAGATATGCTGCAGCAATGGATGATGTTAACATGCAACTATACAGCACTGTAGATAATATATATATAATATAACCTCACTGCTATAGCTCTACGACTATAAAGCTGATTTACTCTGTGACCCAATAACATATTCGATTCAATGACCCTGTTATTATATTTTACTTACATAATAACATACTTACATACACTATCGCCATACATACTTATGATATATCCCATTTCATGTTAAGAATTATTTCTCTCAGTACTTATATTAATATATTCACTACTACTACTATGCTACTAATATGAGCTATCCTCTATATAACCCTGATTCATTAACCTCCTGTGTTTGTCTATAATCTCATTAATCAATAACCTATAAATCACATAAATTATAGATTTCATTCCTTAACACTCCATGTATGCCGGGGGGAGTGGTAATTGGCTTACAATGTTACATAACGATTTATGATCCATAAATATATATATATTATTAATTAACTATATATATATAATTCATCATCTAACTACTCCTAAAAATCAGCACTCTAATATGTTCTTATATACACCAATTCCACAGTCCTATCAAGTCCAAACTCGCGCCACTCTTACTACGTACCAAAAACCATCACAGCTAATTAAATTATATACACTTCCACTACAAATTAACTCACTAAACACTATAATAACCCTACACTATAATATATTCTACAGTTTCCACATTTATGCTTCCACTATAACCTATATTATAAAGGGATACTTTATATACTTATGAGACTGGGCGCGTAGGGGCGCAGTGACCTCTCTCTCCAATCCCTACTGGAAACTAATAATACCCTCCGATTCCCGACGATTTATCACACTAGGAGACGCTTCATACGATACCAATCATCCACCATTCACATTGCTAAGGCCGTTCACTTTTGATTAACCTAATTTCGACCAGTCCACCACCTCCTAATCATCCTGATTACTCTAATTGCACCCGCTGAGCTGTATATCCCATTCACTTCAAACCTTTTTCTAAGATTCAAACAACTTTCTCCATTCTCTATCAATCTCTCTTTCGGCACTAATAAAACCTCATACCACCAAAATACCTATTCTACTTCTTGACACCACTCCCAACCTCAACTATCACAGTCATTGTATTCACCGATCTTCATCTCTACGTAATAGGCTCAAATATTATTATTGTAAATATACTAAGACTTTTTACAAAGTGGTCTTTCAGAAGCCGTATCATCTAAATTATCATCAGTTCTAAAATAACAACCATCCTATTTTACAATTTTTCTCTGAAGCAACGTTCCCCTCTTATTCTAAATCTCTTAACCTTAGTTCAGCGACGGTTACCTTTCACGAAGAGCTTCCTACTCTTACTCATTGATATGTATATTCCCCATTGTGCAATATGATTACCGACACTTGTCCAACTGTCTATCTAGCTTAGTACATCTCATTTTTTCTATAGCGTATGCTTCTTCGACATTCCTGTTTATTTCCTCCTTATAATATATTCTTGAAAAACATCTTTCTTTGAAACTTTATTACATATTGCTTTTAGTATAAACTGATGCAAATAACATAACTACATTATTAATCTTTTTAATCGCTATTACAAATCGCTATTTTATACTCGCTACTTTAGCATCACTAATCGCAACACAAAATAGTTAAAAGGCACACCCACATACTTCTTTGCACTGCCTAACAACTTGCCTTCTGTCATTTGCCACCTTCCAGATTTTATTCAGTTCAACTTGTTTCATACTAATTCATACTAGTTATACTTGCCGAGCTGAGCTTCTTACACATACTTATCCTTATATTAACTTTTACTCGATCTTGTTCACTCTTAACCTTCTCACTCCGTTACAATTTACCCACTCTCTTTCCGTATCATCCTCTCCTCTACTCATACCAAGGTCCTCCTATTCTATCTATTAAATTTTACATTTAAGAATAATATTAATGATTCCGATAATCCATTTACCTAACCCCTCACTGAGAATCTTTTAAATCGAGTACGAGAGCAAGATACTCCTCACATACTGCCTTCTTCACTAATCTGACTAATCATTGCAATATATACTTCTTTCACGTTCGAATACATCTCTTACATACACATCTCGCTGAGTAATATACCTTATGGAATACTCGTTAGGTGTTTTAAGGAAAGTATTGAACTATTACACACATAGCTGCTCCCTCATCACAGAAAATCATCAATCGACCTTTCCCCTAACTCATTCTCATTTTCTGCCTGACACCGATATCTATAATATATAATATAAATCTTATATAATACCAAAACACCTGCTATGACACCTTTTTTTGATTCACTATACCGGTAAATATATATATATATATATTATATATACATTATATATATATATAGTATTTATATGAGTATATTATATATATAATATATATTATATATATATATACTAATATATATATACAATGACAAAAATCTTATATATAAAAACCGTATTAATAGTCAATATTAAGGCCTAGAAGGGGTATTTAGTATCACTCTGCACCGCAAAACTATAATTTTAAAACATCATTTTAAATTAATACAAAAAAAGATGGTAATTTAAAAAAACAAAACAAAAAAAAATACATTTTTTTAAAAAAAAAAAAACGTGTTATTTTATTTAAAAATATACATACAAATTATAAAAAACGTTAATTAATCTATTCCTATTAAATATATTTATAACTATAATATATATATGGTGTATTATATACTATATAATATATATTATATAATAAGATATATAAATAATATATAATATTTAATATATATATATCATATATATAAAATATACTATATATAATATATATGTCTATATCATACTAACTAATATATACTTATATATATATGATATTAATTATATATTAATTATTATATATAATATAATATTAATATATTATATATATATAAATATATATATTACTAATTAATATATACTATATATATATATATAATATTAATTGAAATATATATTAATGTTAATATACTATAGTATATATTACATATATATATATAATATATATATATATATTAATATATATATATACTATATTATATTATATATATATTAATATAATATAATATTAATATTATTTATTTAAATTAATTTAATTATATATATCTAATATATAATATACTATATAATATTTATATTTATATATTAATTTATATATGAAAAGTGCGATTGCTTAATGTATAAAACCGCAACTACAATAAACAGTAGATTTAATGCATATTATCACCATATAATTATAAATTAATATTAATTATTTAATGATATTTCGGAAAGATTTTGACAAAAAATACACACTGATTGTGAAATAACTATTATCTTTTCTATAAATATTTGATCAATAATGAATATTAATACATTGAGAGAGCGTTCACTAGGTTTTCGAATGGCAGGATTTGCTCCTGTTCTGGTGTCTGGATCTACATACGATCCATATAATTAAATTTTCTAGTCTGTGTAGGCACAGAAAAATTTCGTACAATAAAATCGCAGGATACACATCCTATTGCTAATACGAAAATAAGATTTCGGTAAACAACCAGACGGAGTATTAAAGGCCAAGTGAACTACTGTGGCCGCAGGCGAGCTCATTTATTCCGATCACATTATTTATCAAATCATAGATTAAACAAAGCAAAAACGAGACAGTAAAAATTTCTAATCTATGTGAATATACCAAATCGTAACAATAAATAAATAAAACTCTAAAAGTATCCATTTTGAGAACTTTAGAAAAACTTTCTAAATACTTTCACTCAGTAAATAATTATATTTAAAGATATTTAATTATCACAAGTAGAAGAAATTTTGTAACTTTTTTAAAAATGACGTACAACATAAATGCAGATCTCAGAATTCAAAGATATCTTTTAAAAACATAATTTAAGAGAAAAACATTTGAATTTATCTTATAAATATATAACAAATTTATTAAATAATATAATTTAAATAAAATTTAATTAAAATCCGTTCAACCCCCTAATATTAATATACTATTTACTAAAATCGTATTTGGTAATGAGTGAGAAGAAATTAACGATAGCAAGTTTTACATTTTAAATATTATTATTTGGAACTAAACTTTTTTTATAAATATTTTTTTAATTTGAAGTGAAGTTTTAAATTTTTTTTTAATTTTGTGAAAATTTTAATTTTCAATTGTCATCATATTCAGCAAATGTGATATTTATGAAAATATAAATTTAAGAAAAGATTTATCTTATTAATTATTAAACTTATTAATTTATATCTGTTATTACACTCTATTCGAGGCCATTTTAGTTTAACAAAACAAATTAACTTCGAAATAATAATAATAATAATAATAATAATATAATAATTAATAATAATAAATCAGAATAATTAATAATATAATTTTATCTAATACAATAATAATAATGATATAACAACATGAACAATAAACCGAATTTTTTTTATTAATGACAAAAATAATAATAATAATATAAAATAATAATAATAATAATAAGTAAAATACATAATAATAATAATAACATTAATATAATAAAATCAATAATAATAATAATAATAATAATAAAAAAATATAATAATAGTATTATTATATAAAATTAAAAATAATAATACAGAAAAGGAAATTGCTGTCTACAACGATTCTAGACAATAGTAATACGTCATATTAGCATCACCGGATATTTATTCCCTCACTCACTCTCTCACTCTCCACCGTCTGAATCGTGAGATAATATATATTATTCTACTACATCATCACAACTGTACATGACTCTGTTGTTGAATCCATAAGTAACTGAGGCAGTTAGAAAAAACTCAGATTAATATATCTACGTGTGCGTTACCAGGAACAGTCTGCTTTTAATATTACAACTCAAATTAGTTACATTTATGATTGAGACATTGCGCGAGAACCAAATAATTATATCTACTATGTTTTTAGCATAGCCACTTAATTTAACCTCAGTAACATTAATAAACACATGTACTTGCTATTAACTTTTATTATTATATATCAAGACTAGTTTCTGTAAATATTTTCAATTAACGTTATAAACGGTACTTATATTAGATTAATGATCACTTATGAGGTGATATTTCATTCCTAAATACTTATATATTATAATTATACTCATTTCTATATTCCCACCTTATTATCCTTATCTCTTATTCCTTATTATCTTTATCGTATAAATCTATAACTAAATGGTACTATATGAATTACGTACCTATTATTATATTACCTTCTATTATATGAAAGTATTATTTACATTATATATAATATATATATATCAGCATTAATTATTTAGACGGGACTCTAGCCAACACACAATATAATATTAAATCATTATAATTATACTAAGTCATAATCATAATATCACGACTAATACTATACTAATCATATATATAATAACAGATCAACTATAGACCACAGATACATATAATATATATACTATATAGAAAAATATTTAACATATCTGAAAAACAATTGTGGAACGTATTTATTATGTGATGCAAATGTAAACTACGTATGCATATAATATATATCTTATATATATATATATATATATATACTAATATAATATCAACATATATATATATTATATATAACTAAATATATAAATATATATCTATATAAATATATATATAATATATCTATGTATCATGTATTATAATGTTTGCGGTTACCGAAATATATAATGTATATAACCTAAATATCATATATACATAATATCTATATATATATATATTCACTCCATCACTCAACATCTATATATATATATATATACACATCAACATGTCAACCACCACATCACACATCACACACACACTAACACATACATACTTTTGATAAGTATTTGTATACTATTTTGGTTATATATCATCAACTTATATACTCACAATGACTCTCACTACTATAACACTCTATTCATAAAGTCGATTACTGTTAGTTATTATATCATTATCATCCGTTTATTTCGCGAGCTTAACACTTAGGCATAATGTCCTTCCTCAATATACTGAAATCTCTTCTCTCTCATTACTTCTCTCTCATCTCATCTATCATCTGCTCTCTATCTATTATTATCTAATAAAATTTCCAGTCTGAATTTTAAAATGTGTTCAAATTACAAGAAATACTCTTTTACTCTCGAGTCACTGGCGCTTGTATTTGTCTATCATTCCTCTCACGTCTGCTAATTCTTAATGCTTTAACTTTACAATGTGAGGATCAAATAGCTTCTACTGACATTGCTTTAGGAAGCTTTCCTCTTTAGATAAATCAACATCTATATCTCTCTCTCTCTCTAGACAATAACAACACTTCTCATATCGAGTATTAAAACGTGTCACATGAGAATCTTTCTTATCTTAACTCTGAACCTATACGTAATTCATAGTCGACATAATTCTCCTATTTGTTGAGATGTGTTTTTGCGATGCTCTTCGACCTTTACACACATACATTTGAAATGACATTTTATATAATAATATGTGACATTTGACAATTTATTAACAATCACGATCATACTAGCTTGTCTAATATAACTCCTTATCACTCCACCTCTCTGTACTCTTCAATCTAGAAACTTGTAACATTTGACTACGTGACTCATCTACTTTTCACTAGTGTCTTATTTGGGTAAAAGTTACTTGAGCCACTCCGATACTATATCCTTTTAGTTGAGCAACAATAAGAGATATATTATAATAAAGATGATAGTGTGTGCTCGCGCATAAACATTTCTTTCGCAAGTCAAGTGGAATTTTGAATATTGGCCTTTGATCTTCGCAAGGTAAATATCCTTTAGGCAAGCACGTTCAAGTATGAATCATTAATAGACCCATCGGCCTGTCATTTGTGTTAGAATAAGGAGTGAGCGACTATCCAAACACTTAAAATAGTTACAAATTTCCCTATGAGCATAATAAACAACATCCGATAAATATTTTATTCCTTGAATGGTATTATATATTATTCTATAAACGCATTCAACGAGCGGTAATATACTAGTACATTAAGCTCTCGGAAAAAGTATAAAGGGGTTTTGAGAAAACTAAGTATTCGTAAGCAAAGAGACATATGAAAAATAAAAAGCTGAATTAACCCCCATATATAAATATAAATATCATAATTGCAACAATATCCCCCCCTACCCAATTTAATATAAAAAATTAAAAAATATTCTTTAAATTAATATATAATATTTATATATAATATAAAATATAATAATTTAAAATATATAATATATTATATATATATTATTATAATATTATTAATATTATTATATATTATATATATATTTATATATATTAATATATATATATATATATATAATATATATATTAATAATGGCTTTATAATCGTATTGCTATATATCACATTAAACTTAGCAAAATATTATTTTTTCACAAATCAGATATATATATCAAAAAACTACAATATCTTTACGTTTTTGTTTTAGCTACCTTTTTAGTAATTTGCTTTAGGAGTTATATATATACCTTAGATCTTCGTAGTAATGCAATGTAAAGAAAAAAAAAAAAAAAAAAAGAAACTCAAAACTACAATAGCTTACAGCGAAAGGAATACATTTTTGGAATTCTTATAAAATAATTTTATTAGATTATGATAAATAATGTATTAATATAAAATTAAATATAATAACTATATAACGTAATATGTATTAAAATTAAATATTGGCTATTTTCTTTTAGGAGCAGGGTGACATATTATAATAATATATATATAATTATATATACACAAATAAACACAACTTCCTTTGCATTTTTTTACTTTGTATATAGAATGTAAAATATATATGTTATAGTATATATATATATATCATATTATAATATATATATATCATAATATATAATATAATATAATATATATATATATATTGATATATTAATATATATAATAATATATATAATATACTATATATATACAGGTTTATATATATATATATATAGTATATATACATATTATACTATATAAAATAAGAATTAATATAAATATTATATATATATATATATATCAATATATTTATATATATAATATATATATATATATTAAATATATATATATATATATATTATATTTTACAAAATGTTGAGTTAGGGTGTTTGTTGGATGATTTCGCTAGAGGAAACTCTAATATAACTCACATACAAACGATATGTTTATGACTACAGATTTTACTCTTTTAAAAAATATGTATTTATGGGTTTTACACCCTTAAATGGACCATGTTCAGGAAGATAAAAATATTGATATAGCTGGTCCAAATCGTCGACACATTCAAAAATGAAGAGAAAATATGGTAGACAGATTTTTAATTTTATTTTTAAAAGGTCGCCAACACATTTGTTATAGGCTGAACAGATACAAAGTGTGACAGATGTTTTTTTTGACACCTGTGCGAGAGATTTCGGAGCTCGAGTGCGATGGCAGATTCAACTCCCTTCTTATTGATCTTCGGGCGTAGCTTGTACGGTAAATACCACAGTACAAAAGTTATCTGAATAACTAGACATAGAGAAAGAGTGGTCAAGAGAATGACTAAGCAGTGAAGTATTGTTCATGGGTTAATTAACGAGTGAACATCATGAGAAAATTATAGGTTTTTTTTTTGTTCTGTCGAAGTGGATGAAATTTTTTGAATAATAAATCATAATTTTAGGTGTTAATGTATAGGTTGCTACTGTGTTAATATTAATTAGGTTCCAACTTGGCTATTTTCGAATGTAGGTTGGAGGCGTTGCCCTATATATGTAATATATAATATGTCAGATCTGTCAGGTAATTAGATAATAGAGTTGATCACTATGGCTTTAGTTTATGGGAGTGGTATACTAGATGTCAATCCAAATATTAGTTCAATGGTAGGTAGTGTCTAGTTCCAATCTTACAATTGTGGTGTGAAATTGGTCGCCCAAAGATATAACAAGGTTGTTTTAAATTAGGGTTGTCAGTAAAGATGTGCAAATATGTTTAGATTTCAGGTATGTTGTGAGGCTAGTATCATTATGGCGTTGTCAAGTATATAAGATATAGATGAAGTTTGCCGAATTGGGGTCTTGATGATGACAGATTCTATTTCTTGCTATTCCTATAGTATTACTGTTGGCCTGAAACGTAGAGAAGGAATAGGACGACAGTTAGAATGTCCTGGAATTGTGAAAGAGTTTGGTTTTCTTGTTGATGTAATTCCAGATATGTCGAACGTGATGGGAGGTTCATTGTAATTGATGTAATTATTGTATTCTAATTCTTTCAAGCAATTGTGAAGTTGATCGATATTTCTGTAGGTATATCCCCTGTAACCAGGCTGTATGATGGTGGTTGAAGTCGCCTTCCATTATTAGGTTTTTAATTGTATTGATAGGATTAAGTCTAGGTTTGTAGTTTGTTGGACAATATTGAGATATTGGGATTGGGTGATGCTAAATTGTTTTAAAACACGAGGATACGTAAATATGATTTGGGCATGTTTGAGGGAATATGGGTCGATATAATAAAAAGTTATAAGTGGGTCGAGTCTAGTGTTGAGTGTTAATCGAAGTGCGAGTATTGTTTGGTTAACTTATAGTTATTATGTGTGTGGTTTCCTGTTGAGAATATCTGAATAAATGAGTTCCTATTTTTTCTATTCTATAAATCTCTGATATTTTTCGTTCTTGTGAAATTTAGTTTTGTGTTTGTTGTATGCTCATTTGTAGTTATGTAGCATATGTCAATGTGTTTATTTGTAATTAGATGAATAAGAAGAATCTTATTAATATGTATTTATATGTTCAAATATATATTAGACCTAATTTATATGATTGGAGGATTTTAAATGCTTATATATTATGATTTAATTATTTATTATATAATTGGGTTTTTGGTGGTTTGGAGGACTTATTTGGGTGTGGTTACACTATTATAATTGAAATCTAATCGTATATATGTAGTTTTTGAATGTGGAGCTATGGGTGTAAATAGGGAATCAATTGTTTTTATTATGCTAGGATTCCATCTACTGTCATGGTGGTGTAACATTCTATATAATGGTTTTGGAGTTTTTTTAGAATGGGTATTGTTATGAAGATTAATATTATATTATAGGGAGATATTTATATAGATTCTATGTAATAAGAGAGATGGATGTATGAATGGTCCTTTAGGAAGTTATTTGACTTGTATGGTGAATTTGATTGCTAATTTTGTGTGTGTAATTTCTATGTTATTTTTATCATGAGAGAGTAGGATATAGGTGTGAGTATAAAAAGACTCACCAAGGTGATAAGATCTATTATAATCGATGCTATTAAGTTAATAATAGATAGTTATATGAGTTGATATAGGGGCCCATGTCCATTTTTAGATTTATAATTTGTCCATTATTATGGGTTGAGTCTTGTATATATGCATTTATTTAGAAATGTGGTTTTAAGTATCAAATTATTTTATATTTGATTGTCATATGTACCATTTTTTGAGCAGATGGGAGTATACTGTACATTAAATATTGTGAGTATTGATTAATGGCATTTTTGATACAGATAAATAGGGTAGCTAACCTGTATTTATTCAGACAATATATTCTCGAATTATTATCTTAATAGAGTACTTAATAATCATTTTATGAAATTAAAGATATCGTTTATCCTATTCATTGTTTTGAGTTATAATGGTGTTTCGAGTAGGTTCCTAGGATGTCGTTAATTAGCTATATATTATATATATAATCGTTGTACTATTATACTTTAAAAGGATGGGTTTGTATTGATTATATGGAAGATAATATATAGGTGGTCCTATAATCTTATAGAGACCAGATGGTCAGGTAAATCTATTTTGTTTCCTGACTGTGTGGGTAGTAATGGATTTCTGTTACTCTTGATTCTGACCGAGAGTTTCGTTTATGGAAATAGGTTATTAATTACTGGCTCTTTATTTGAGTAGTCGAATCGTAACATCCTAATAATTCCTTTCCCCTATCTGCCGAGTCATTTGGGATCTTCCATTGCATCCGATTACGGGACATCAGAGAGAAAATTGGAGGTCCGTTCACAAAGATCATGTAGATTTAGGCCTATCGTTGTTAATGTGCATGTCCATTAATTGCTTGTGGATTATTATATCAGACTGATATATATTTATAGTATTATAGTATATAGTTTACATGCAAAGTTAAGAGCATGAAGGTACAATTGATTCATTAATAAAACTAAATAAATGATTGATATCTCTTTTAACTCCCTTCGAATTTAAATTATACACATATATATATATATATATCCACATATTTGTCTGCATGAAAATTATGAATTAGCACATCCTGTATACCTAACTGATATTATAAATTATGCTACATATATAATTTACGGTTCGTTACAACAATTCAAGTATCAGACAGTTCACTATATCCTACTACGATATGAAGCTCCATTCTCTCTTGTTTGCAAGTGGTCAAAAAATTCATTTTCGTCCTCTCCATGTATAAATCCACGCTACGCCTCATACTATCCTGAAGTTTATAACAATACATCTAAAACACTACATATAGTATCTTACACTCAACTATATATATATTTTGTGCTATAAAGATATAATATTCAATATAAGTAATGTACAATATTCAACCCTTACGTAAAGACTGTCACATATATTTACAAACACTTACTAATATTAACTTAATCTAATATAGCTCTCATATATATAATATATATATATGAAAATTATTTTCAGTCTACAATGTAAAGACATCAAGCTACCCTGCTGATATATATATAATATAAATATACTATTAACCTTATAGCAGAAGTGCATTGGAAAGTTTTTTGAAACCTGCTACTATATATAATTAAAAAAATTTAATACTTATTAGAGTAACATTACACAAATATAGCTTCTGTATATATAACTAATATAATAGATATAATATTATTTATTTAAAATTATATATATATATCTACCTATATATCTAAATATATTATAGTAAGCATAATATATCCTCGAAAAATGTACAGTTGACCTAAACCCTGAATTATATAGAGGAAAGATTGAGTTCCAAAATAATCTTAATATTATTCTTGTTATTACTTGTCTTGCAGTCGAAGCATTCTGAAACTTTCGTCAGAGCTCTTCCGTTTCAAATTTATCATTCATTCAAATTCTTTGATATTGTAGGAGACTATACACATTTATAGCCTCAGCCAATGTACCATTATTTACTTGTCCACATATCTATACAGACTTTCCGCAATGTCTTTACAATGTCCTAAATAATATCTTGTTAATATATAATTCACTATAGATATTTAAATCTAAATCGTACACCAGTTATTTTATACAAGATAGTAATCTAATTATGCTACTTTCGAAATTTACCTTTTTTGTTGACTCGAGTACAATCGAACATTTTGGTCTATAAAAATAAACAAGGTTTTACTTAGTCGTAAAAAAGATCACAACAGTGTCGTAGAGAGAGAGATGATCGACGAGAGAGAGAGAGAGAGATGCAGAGGAGTGAGAGAGAGAGGAGAGAGAGAGAACAGAGAGAGAGAAAGAGAGAGACCAGAAGAGAGAGAGAGAGAGAAGAGAGTTCCAGAGAGAGAGAGTAGAGAGAGAGTAGGATGAGAGACGAGATGAGAAGAGAGAGAGTATAGACATCAAAACGTTCGTAGAGGAGAGCGAGAGAGATGAGCAGAGAGAGTAAGAGAGCACGAGAGAATGAAAGAAGAGAGAGATGAAGAGAGAGAGACACCTCTGAAATAAGTTTGACAAGAATAAGGAAATTATGGGAGAGTTTTTAGATAGTCTCGAAACATAAAAAAGTTTATTGTGTAAGGAAAGAAATATAGAAGGAGGTGAGAAATAAAAGAAATAATGGCAAATATTTCCTTATACTCCTAGTAAAACATACTATTATATATTATATCATAACTTAATTAATATAAATATTAATATTAAATATATATATATATATATATATATATATATATATAACTAAATATATTATTTATATTATAATAATACAAACATATCTGTATATATATAGATAATATATATGTATATAATATGATATAATACTATATGATATAATATAATAATATATAATACTATATATAGTATATATATAATATATAGATATATTATATATATAATATATATATCAGGTTGGTTCAAGTACATTTTGTCAAGTACAAGTGGCAAGTACATGGTATCAAGTGCAAGTAAAAAGTAAAACTTATATATATTATAATATAATATAATAATATATATATATAGCTTATATATTATATAAAATATATAATAACTAACCTAATATATAGATTATATATAGATATAAATATATATAAATTATATAATATATAATATAAATATATTATAATAAAATATATATATAATATAATATATATAGTATATTAACTAATATAAATATAATATATATATAAAATAATAATATTATATAAATATAAATAAATATATATATATAGATATATATATAATATATTATACCATCAGCATCACCCACCTTCTCTTTCCAAGACCATAGCTGGGGTAGAGTGCGTAACATGCACCGGAAGCAGAAATGTAGTAGAATATGAAGAAAGTCGAAAAGAAAGCTCGGCCTTGCCACCCCCTTGAGTACCTTTTAGTGAGAACTTCGTCGTCAGTCAGAAAATCCACCCTAGAGCTTCACGTGACCACGACGGCCCTGCACTATATGGCGATCTGTCAATTTGAGGTCATCCCATCGCCCAGGTGGCTACAACAATACACAATCACAAAATTCCCGTCATTCACATCCTGATTATGCAACCTTTCTCTCGCCTCTGCCAAACCACATTTCTCTCTCCCAGGCATTCCTTTACTGACTCAATCCACTTTTTCTCGGTCTCCCAGCAAGTCGATTTCAGCACACTCGCCTACATACATCCGTTTAACGAACCGACTATCATCCATGACCAAACCACATGAAAAGAACCATCTCAACATACTTTCTTTTATCTCTCATATACCCCTTTCTCCCAACAACCACAACAACTCTCTGATTACGTTCATTCCTCATTTTATCAATGCTCTCACACCTAGCACCCCCTAAGATGTCCATCTGAACATATGTATTTCAGATCTATACCTCTTATCCAGACCATAGTCCTCAGCTACGTGATTCATTAGTACACAGGTAACAAGCATGCCCCTCATGTAAGAGCCTAAACTCACTCAAGACTTAGTTACTTTGGTTTAAGTCCACCAAGGATTTAATTGCACCAGCCACCTTTCCTGCCATTTACAACTTTTCTACTACAAACTCCTGCAGCATCCGTGTCTAACTTTTCATCCAACAAGTATTCGCTAATATTTAAAACTTCAGACAATTACTTGTTCATGGCTCACCATCTAACATAACTCAACACCGAGGCAACAGTTCCTCACTCTTTATCTAACGTTAACTTTTCAAACCCTCCTTTGTAACACACCAATAAAAATCTCTCTAAGCCGAACCTCTCCAAACTCTCTTCCAGATTCGCCAACAAAACCAAATCATCTCATAGGGAACCCCCACTTCTTCCATCTCGTATCATTTCTAAAGCACGCACCTCTGTCACCCCACCGTCTAATTCTTCATAATCGCCATCCATAGCAAATTGAATAACCAAAATTACAGTAACTACGTCGCATGCCTGCACCTCCGCTATTAATGATTAAAGTCAACCACTCGAACTATTTATTCTTACATACAAGACGCTCACTATCGCAAGTACATAACTTTGATTTCATCAGAAGCTACCACCAACACCAAATATATCACTAGCAATTCCAAAGACTCCTATAAACCTATTCATATGTCGTTGCAAAATACATAAACCTAAAACAATTTATTCTTCCTCCCTCCTTCATTTTTCCAATCATGTTTACTGTAAAGATTGAAGTCCACACAACCATCCTTTTTCACTTCTAAGTATACTTTGGTCTTCACCGGATAGTCCTTCAGTCACTCGAGCAACTCTTTCGACCAAAAACAGGCATATATCTTCCCTAACATTACTCAAAAACTAATTCCCTATACATAGTACTTATCCCCCTTACCCTATATAAGGTACTATTACTGCTTCCCTCCAATCCCTCGAACTTATACCGTTCCAGTAAACCGCTTGTTACACAACTTCAAATCCAATCAATTCACCATCTTGCGATATTATATAAATATATATATATAATAGTATATAATATATTATATATATATCTACAAAACTATAATAAATTTATATTTATATGATATACCCCAATTTATATACTATATAAAGCTTTATCGTACCAAGTTGATAAAAGTCCTAGCTATGACGCTTTTGATCTAAAGTAACTTTTTTAATTTTAACTTATTATAAATGAAAGTAAATAAAAATAAAATAAAATCATTGAAATTATATATTCAAAAAAAATAGTAATCATTCATGAGTTCGTACTTCATATGCGCAGGAAAATTTTTAGACTTACCCAATGCATAATTTCTTTCATGCCTAACGTTGAACTTGTTTTCGGTAGTGTGCGTTTCCGCTTGAAGAAACAATAATGCAGGTGCATCTATGATTCAGTTGTATTATATTAGCTTCTTTTACAAATAACAGTTAATACTAAGAAAACTCATAAAAGTGAAGAAAATGGTTTAATTAGAAGTTGTTAAGTTAAAATTATTAAGAATCTCCGTTCAGTGTTTCGACGCTATTGCACCACGAAATTAAGGGATTAACAATATTATTGACCTTTTTAGGTAATCGTTACCCCCAACAATATACATGAGTATCTCTTATGGACAGTAAATAGATTTCTAGTTTTAATTTAAGTTGTTATATATATTATTATAATATAGTATATATATATATATATAATATATTATAATATATTATATATATATATATATATTAGTATTAAATATATTTATATATATATATATATTATTGTAAAGGTATTACACGGCATAAGGGGTCTCGAGCCGACGGGAACAGAGGAGACGTTTTCCATACCCCCCTAGGGGAGGGGCAACCGCGACACCCAAATACCAAGAGCGGGGGTTCCGATAAATTTTATTGGAGGAGGAACAAAATTCGGCAAGATTTCTTTTCCTATATAAGAAAATAAGTGTATCATATTTGCTCTGAATTATAGATGGAGGAAGCGACATATATTTTCCCGGTAGTTCTTTTGTGGATACTTAAATTAAGAAAGTTAAACTGATTGTAAAGTTTAATATAAATAATTGCAACCAAAATTAGACTGGCATGAATAGTGTTGGATAAAGCGAACACAGTCAGATCAATATGAAGAGAATCCTCTTCGTTTGCTACTAAAGGCAGGGAACCACTTATGTCAATTTGTTTCTCTTCCCGCACGAAAAAAAAAAGAAAAAAATGAGCGGACCCCCCCGTAGAAATATGAATAATATTGCAGCCTAACACCACCCTAACGTCATCCACGAACACTGGAGTTGCAGTAAATATTTATAATAATATATATAAAGATATATATATATTAATATAAATATATATATATATATAATCTATAATTATATATATATATATATATATATATATAATATATATATATATATATATAATAATATATAATTAGGTAGGTCCAGGTAGCAACCACGCACTTTATTTTATGCTTTAGATACTCTTGGACGCAGCATTGGGAATCTTAATGCTCCGAGAAGCACAATCTTCTAGAAAACTCTAGCAGGAATCTTTTAACGTTAGATTGAAGAAAATCCTAGTTCCACTGAAGGGGTACCTGAGTTAATAACTCAAGGACTAGCATCGAAACCATAGCACGAGATTCTTTTTCTAGAGTGCTCAGGTCAAGAAGTTTTCGGGATGAGGAAGGGAGAAAATGGTTTCCATAACGCAAATGAAATGCCTAACCTGGGAGATGTAAATATATATATTAGCTCGGCCACAACTATGCACGGGGGTCCACGGTACCGAGGAAACCCTGACACATTGATAGCTGGCGAGGAAAGGTAGCACAAGGGCCACGACACCCGTGGAAGGACCAATTAATACGTCTGCGTGCATTACGAGACCGCCACACAACGGCAAAGACATCTTCAGATACAGCTGACCGAGTACACGTACCAGGGAGTGAGTGACAATAACAGTGCGTCGAGACGCTTGCGGAAAATAAATTAACGGCCCCGAGCCTGGCCATAGGTCCAGCTTGCACACCACGGTAATCGAAGGGCGAGACTGGCATTTCGACCGAGGAACATCCATTGGAACGGTTGACGAATTGGGAAGGGTGCTCTTGTACGACGATGAAGGTGTCTGTTGTAACGCCTCCGGACAGCGTGCTAGAGTAACCGACGACCGACGGAGAGTCGCACAATGCATGTGTGCAGTGCCGCCGTTTGAGGTGTGGTCGGTTATGGCTGGGTGAGGCATCTCTTTATGGGGGATACTAGTTGCACAGTCTTCGAATAGTGGACTTTACAGCTCTGTATGTATCACAGATCATCCTGCTGAACCCATATGCCCCTTACATCGGTGACGGATTCGTCCTAATTATGACAATGCAATGCCACACAAGGCCCAAGTGTGAACAACTACCTTAGGACAGTTCAAATGAACGGCGTTGAGAAGGCCAGCATATAGTCGGACCTCAAAACCCAATCGAACTTTGTGGATTATCCTGAAACGTCCGGATCCGACAGCTGCAACCCCCTCCATCCCTACCACGGACCCCCGGACCTGCGAACAGGTCACTGCAGACGCCATGGGATCAATCAACTGTCCAGACATTCACTCACTCATCGAGAGCATGCGGACGGGTCAGGCGTCATCCGTGCCAGGGGGTCATATAGCGGTATTGAGAAGACCCAACGCCCACGCGCAGTCGCCGTATGTACCCAACATTGTGTGTTGCAGCGCGAACCTCCGAACCCTACTGCAAGACTCTTTGGCTGCACCATGGTCTACACTCATCAACCTATCGGTTCTTGGGAGAATCCGTGACCATTGTTATTGTCGGTGTCCAATAAAGGTCTAGCTACTAACCTTTTCACCTTCCTCGCTCACGTACCCTTGTGTGCGTTAATTGACGAGTAGTCTATTAATATATATATAGTAATATATTATATATATATATAATATAATATATATATAATATATATAATATATATATATATAATATAATATATAATATATACAATATATAATATATATAATAAAATAATATATATATATATATAATATATATATAATAATATATATAAAATAAATATAATATAATATATATAATAATGTATATAATAATATAGATTATATATATATATATAATTATAATATATATTTGATAAAACAGCCCTAAAGTTATTCACCCTGCCCCTGGAGATTCGAACCTGGACCCTGAAGCAGATGTATGTGCCAGTGTTTTGAACCCACCAGAGACCACATGATAAAGGAAACCCGCCACTTTTCCTCCGAAAGCAATCTAAGGCTTCCGCAGAAGAAGTGAGTGCAGTCTAGAATCTAACCTCGCGCAGCCTCTCCCGTTCAACACTCGGGCTGGGCCAAACAGTGTACCTCGCAGTGAAAATACTCAATCAAAACCGGGGCCAAGATTACAGAAAATAAAGACATTACGGGAGAGTAAAGAAAGTCTATGCCTGGATTTGAACCGACTCCTAGCAAGTTGTACGTTGCAAGGTTTGACCACCAAGAACCACGTGTGAACGGGAGGCCGCCGATATTAGAGTCCTATCTACATGCCTCACTCTTCTGGAAGCCCTAGATTGCTTTCCCCGAGGAATAAGTGCGGTTCCTTTTAGTTCAATCGTGATCTGGTGTAAACCACTTGCAGAATACAGCTACATTAGGGTCCAGGTCGAATCCCAGCAGGGTGAAATACTTTAGGGTGTTTTATCAATACATAATTATATTGCGTTTACTTTAGTAAAAATTTCAGTTGTATATATAATTATATATATATATATAATAAAAAGATACAATATAATAGATATATATAGAATATAATAAATAAAATATATAGTATACTATATATATAATATAATATAATATATATTATAACGAATATATATATATAAAAGAAAGAAAGGTTGGAAATAACAATGTTAGGGAAAATATTGTTATCGATTTTATTTGTGGCATTCCTGGACACTGTAATAAGATAAGTGAGTAAATGAGGTTCAGAATTTTGAAGGAGACTTTATGGCGTACTCAGATAATCTGACTTGTCGAAGTGAGTGAAGATGGAGGATAGTTTGAGAGTTTGTGATATGCTTCGCAAACAAGTCGAAAGAGGCACGTTTAATCATGAATGGAAACTATACATGGATTTTGATAGTGAGCAGAGAGGTTGGAGATTGACAGAAATTAAGTCGAGAGAGAAGAAAAATACAAATACTTGAGGTGTGTATTTGGAATAGGAGGAGTAGGAGGACATACACAAGAAATTACTAGTTGGAACTTTATAAATTTGGAATAAATGAAACAATTCTTAATTCTATAAAATCACACTTGAATACAATCAAACATAGCATAGTACAAGAAGAGATTTTAAGTCTTCTGAAATATGCTTAGGTACTGAGGTGTCAATTTAGAATAGCATTTTTCCTTACTGTTTATGTTAATGATCTTTACATTAGCAGATGTGGAAACTATTTTAGTAATTGCAGGTAATAACTATGTATTAGGGAAATTAATAGAAAAGACTAGCTAAATTTAGTAACTTGATATTAAATGAAAATAAGAACAAACACATTTTCATTGCTTTCTATTTCCCCATCGGATCTTTACATTAATAATGATCTCATTGAACGAACTTACAAATAATTTTAAACATCTTGGAATCGATATTGAAAGAAAGCTAAAATATCAGCAATGTTAAGGCTAAATGTAATAATAGTATTCTTTTGTGCAACGTTATATTAAGGATTAAAAACATGAAAACTTAAAACACGATCATGTATACTCTAGTTGTATATTCTTCAATATTTTATAATATTGAGTCTTATGGAGTTTAGATTGTATCTTCTCTTAAAACTTAAAAGGCACAGAATGCAAATTATTCAAAACAAATTAGTTGTCTCCTTATATAAATATTTTCCATCCCGTGCTGCTCATGATATATACAAAAGATTTTGTATTTTTAGAGTAAAGGATTTTTAGACAATAGGAATAAGAAACTTTTTATATGCTCTACATTGCAGATACCCCCAGAACCAAAAAAATTATGCCAACTGTCTGAGGAACCCTAACAATATGTAGATTAGTTTCGAGACAAGAGGTTTTCTTATTGTAAAAATAAGTAAATAAATAAAAAAAGAGAGACTACCTCATAGAGTTTATTGAAAATTAAACGAAAAGAATAATTTAATAGTTTGATAGAATTGGTGTCAGACAGGTTTTCTCGCAGTAAGTAATGGTCTTATAATCTCTTTGTTTGTTTGTTATTTAAATTTTATGCGATTTGAAATAATATAATATATTTATATATAATATATATATATATATTATAATATATATAATAAATATAATAGATTATAATTATATAATATATAAATTTATATATATAATAAAATATATAATAAATAATAATATATATATATATATATAATAATAAATAAAATATATATAATAAATATTATATATATTATAATAAATTATATATAAATATAATAATATATATATATATAATAATATCTTCTACAGATATTCAATACTTTTTTATTTAACAAAAAAAAAAAAAAAAAAAAAAAAAAAAACAATAAACTGACTAATTTTCCTCCATATTTTCCAAATTTTTTATTTTCTATGTAAATTTATTTGAATGTTCAAATATTACTATATAGATACACCAGTTATGTTCTTCATCTGTTCTAGCGAAATCTTGATCTTTCTCCCATCTATATTACCTACTTCACAAAAGTTTTTCTAGTATTGATGAAGCATCTTCAAAAACTCTTCTTTCTATAAATGTTATGTAGTGTATGGAAAATTTTTCCTTTTACTATTCCACAACTTTAAAAAAAACTTTTCTCTCCAGTCTTCAATGAAATTGATTTTTCTTTTAAATAATTTTCTTATTCTTTACTTAGAACTTGTTATTTTGGTTTTGTCTTATATTGTTCCTCTTTTGGTTTTCTTCTCACTTTTTTTTTCAGTCTCTTCATTATTAAAATAATAATTTAAAATGTTTTCTGTGATTGCAGATTTTGTATCAGTTGAATGTGGTGAAGGTGACGATATTGATAACTCACTCTTTGGGTTTCTACTTGGAAAAGAATTTCTTAAGGTCGAGAATGATGACTCTTCCACTTATCAATATCTTTGAATTTGTTCTTTATTGCTCCGACCCTTTAATTTCATTTATAAGTAACTTCACTCATGTCTTTTAAAATGTTTAGACACATTATCCTTTCACAATCACCACACACACACACACACACACCAAAAACACACACCACACACACACAACACATCACAATTTCCCAACACAACACACACACACACACACCACAACACAAACACACACACACACACACACACACACACACACACACACAACACACACAGACACACCTAGTCACACACACACACACACACCCACACACAACACACAAACACCCACACACACACAGCACGCCACGCACCACGCACGCACCAGCTACCACGGCACGCAACGCACGCACCACACAACACACACAACCAGCACACACACACACCACACAACAATATAACTATA
>JABUQX010118349.1:5000-12500 GCA_015478945.1 Trachelipus rathkii
TTTTGCGGGCAAATTGAGATCAGAGCAAACGAATGTTAATTACACTTATTCCTCTCCTTTAATATTATCCGAAACGGAGCGACAATTACCGTTCTCGCAGAGTCCGCTAAAGAGATGAAATAATTCTTCGCTCAAATTTTCGGGACTCTAATTCCCACCTCAAATATTTCGGTGCTCATCCTTATTCTCAGCCACTCCTTTCACAAATGCGATACGACTGGGTCAACTGAGTGCAATATCTTCCAAAGAGCCGTTACCTTTTCTCTCTCTCTCTCTCTCTTCTCTCTCTCTCTCTCTCGGTTCCTCTCCTCGTCTCTACTCTTCTCACTCTCTCGTCCTTCTCATCTCCTCATTCCGTTCTCTCTCTCTCTCATCTCCAGTCAGCCCCGTCTCTGCCTCTCTTCCGAACCTTGAGAACATGGAAGCCATACAGCGGTTCCATATCTGGGCTGAAATTGGCACACATGCTGCCTTGTCCATATGCAGCGGCGGTTACTATTTGAGTGTTCCGATCGGAGCGTGATAAGAGTAGGGTAACACCGTTCATTTAGCTACCAGGGAATAAACTATGATTTCGCCGTTGTACACCTATAAACGGGTTGATCATTTTGAATCAACACGGCAGCGCATAAGCCCGCTAGTGCTATTAATCCTGATCCACCTAAGTGCTGAAACGTGGACCTATCATGTAAACGTCACGGCTTTCCGGGAAAAGAGGGAGATCGCCCGACTAGACAACCCTAAACTATCCTCCTCATGCTATGAAACGTTAACGAACGCGAGTATTACACCTTTGTCCATGTCTGTTCTATAATCTTATCACGATAGACCCCAGGTGATAGTTCCCTTGTCGAGGATCAGAAAGATGTTTCAGCGAAGTCAATTATATTATGTATGTGCGTTCCGGGAGTAAGGATGCAAGTATTCTCAATTCACGTTGTTCATAGAGAGGGAGATAGACTCTCCTGTCTGATACACCAGAATAAGATATGACATCTACGTAATCAAGACGAGCGCGCTTCATTCAGCACTTGAGGACATTATGTCGTTTCATACTTGTAGTAGACGTTTTTCTCTTCTTCTTGCCACTGACCATGCTATCTGACACTTCTGCGGATCTTTACCTCGGTGAATTTTTTCCTGTGATGCTAGCTTCTCAGCAAATTATTCCAACATAGGACTCAAGTTGATTATATTTCAATAAGATAGGAATTCCCTTACAGGTAAATAATTTTATGACTATGTAGAATTTATCGAAAGTCTTCAAAAACTTTCCCCTTCAATATTTATCCTTCTTTTCTGTGACCTTCTGTATGATTCGTCTCGGCGATTATAGCAGCAGTGTAGAGGGACTGCCGCTGCGGATCTTAAACTCCATATACTTAGTGTATTCCTCAGAATTCTATCCAATTCAACTTAGACTCTATTCCAGAGATACTTTTCAGGTTCAAGTCGTGAACCTCTTCTCTAATCTTCAGCAGAGACTCCACCTAGCTCGCTATGGCCGCACGATCTCTACCGCCATTAGCTCATTTCACTTTGAAAGAGTCCAACCCAATACAGCAAACGTCTTCCTCACGAAGGGGAGTCCGATCCTTGAGTTGTTAATCTCTGACGTCTCTCAACTTTCTAAAGGGGGCATTGAAGAACATGTTATTTCAATGCACTCTCAACAGAACTCAATTGAGGTCTATCTTCGTCATGACTCGGTCACACAATTGCTCCACACAACTGCAACAAATCTCGTAAAACCACAATTCAAACCTTCCTCTCTCCTTAGTATTCTTGGTGTTCTTTTTCTCTGATCCTTCATTGGAGACGATTCTCTCTCTCTCTCTCTTCTCTCTCTCTCTCAGTCTCTTCTCCTCTCTCCTCTCCTCTCTCCTCTCTTCTCTCTTCTCTCTCCCTCTCTCTGCTCTCTCTTCTCTCTCTCTTGCAATCACCATTACTTCCACTCTGAACTCTCATCTCCCTCTCATTCTCTCTCTCTCCTTCTCTCTCTCCTCTCTCTACTCTCTTCTCTCTCTCTCTTCTCTCATCTCTCTCTCTCTCTCCTTGCAAAGGAACTGCTCACTCAATGAACTCTCTCCTGCTCTCTCATCTCTCTCTCTCTCCTTGCTCTCTCTCCTCTCTCTACTCTCTCTCTCTCTCTCTCTCTCTTGCTAGGAAACTGCTCCTCTGAACTCTCTCTCTCTCTCTCATCCTATACCTGTAGTCACGCGCGCGTCAGAGATCACGTTCTTACCCTCGTCATCCTTTCACTCTGTCCTTCGCGAAGACTGATAATGCTCAATTGTAACGTCGCACTGCAACTTCTCCTACTCATCATTGCTCTCTCCGTCGATCGGACAGCTCGATCCTGTGGTCAAAATGCAGGAAACTGACATCCTACAGCCTCTCGAATCTCCATCTCCTCCTCGCCCGACAGTACATAATCAATCACTCTGCTCCAATGCAGTTCCGATAGACATGTGTATCGCCGAGCGTACATGCCTTACTCGTGAGTAGCTAACATCAGTTTTGCGCAAACTGAGTCTCTCATCTTAAGACCTAGTTCTCAGAACTCATCGTCTCAAGTATGCTAGCTCTCATCCTTCTTCTCTACTCCTCTAATGCGCTCGCTCGGCTTGGCCATCTACTCACTCCTCGTCAGTCTATCTCTCATAACACACACCACGCACGCCACACACACACACAACGATAACTGGACAGAACTTAGCCCACGTTCATTTAACTCTCTCTGCGTCACGGCTATACTTATTCTACAGCTGAGAAAGGGTTCGAAGCATCCTTCCTGTCTCACATACCGTCTCTGACCCAGACTAATAATAGCTATGTATATATTATATAATATAATATAATATATATATAGATATATTAATATATATATATAATATATATATATATAATATAATAAGTATATATATATATATATAGTTATATATATACTAATATAATCCTATATATAGTACTATATATATATTATAAGATACGTAGTTATTGATAATACATATAAATATATATTATATAATACTATATATAATATATATATATTATAATTATAATATATATATAGGATATATAATATACAGCGGCTATCAACGGTGGTACATTATATATCATATATATAGCGAGTATATATATAATATATATATATATATTATATATATATATATAAATATATATATATATTATATATAATATATAATAATATATATATATATATATTAATTATATATTAACGGTATTATATATATATATATAATATAATATATATATATATAGTATATTATATATATATTATATATATAATATATACTATATAAATATATATTATATACTTATATATATATATTATATATAATATTATATATATATATATATATACTATATATATATATATTATATATATATATATATATATATATATATATATATATTTTTCATAATTAAATATCATATATATATACATATATATATAATATATATATATATACTACTATATATATATATATATATATATATATATCAGTAATATACGACTTAAAAGTGAGTGCTTTATTTTCATTTGTTTATTAAACAAGCAATGAATAATTTTTATTCCTCGAATATCGCCGTCTTAATCTCTTTTTATAACAACAGAATACATTTTTCCGTCTAAAACATTTCAAAGAAACCTGTCCACCAAACTAAATATCCAATTAAAAAAAATGTCCAATTCGACATTACAGTGACTTCCTTTTAGTAAACTGAAGAAACACTCTGAGCTAAAAGCTAATTTTCAGTCCGGATTTTCGATGTTACCTCTTCTATAGACTGCTGTACAAAATCTTTATCCATCTTTGCTTGAAAAATATATAATTTCAATAGTTTTTGCCATTATTTTCACAAAAGATAACGCCGTACATACCTCATTTTAATACTGTAATATATATATATATAATTATATATATATATACATTATATATAGATTATATATAGTATAGGTATTACTAATATACTATGAGATATATCGTATAATATATATATATACAGATATGATATATATATATTAATAGTATTATATATATATATATATATAGTATATAATATATATATATATATATACTATAATAATATACTATAGTAATCTTATATATAATTATACTACGTACGTTACAGAGCTAAAATTGCAGGCCAGATGGAATCCTGGAAGACGCTGGAATGCTGGAAGGATTCAGGATCGGAAAGTCCTTTCCAGTTGTCTCAGGACCTGGAAACTGCGAAAGTACTAATTGAAAATTTAGTAATTCCCAGGATTTTCTGGAAATGGAAAATGTGTTACACGGCATCCAGGAACTGGATCCTGGAACTGAAATATATATATATAGATATAGATATATATATATATATATATAAATATTACTATATATAATATATTATATATATATATATATATATATATATATATATATATACTAGTACATGCCCTTAGAGATACGTACATCTAGAAAATGCCGTTTCATTGCAAGAGAGAATACTCGCAACACGTAACAACCACACCTCACCGACACACGTACACGCACACGGTCTTGACCCGCACCCCCGCCCCGCACCCCGCTTATATATATATATATCATATATAAATATATAATATATATAGTATATATAATAGATATAAATATATATATATTATATATTATATATATACTATATATATATATACGTAAGTATGCGCGCGCACGCATGTATGTTTCGTAAATTTCCGCGGCGTCTTTTCGCGCCGGTCCGCAGAGCAGAGACCGCTGCATTCGTACGTCTTCACTGTTGAATCGCCTTCATCTGACTAAATAAAAATGAGGGGAGAGAGGGAGAGAAGGAGAGAGGGGTTAAAAAGAGGGGAGAAGAGAAGGATGGTTGTAGAAGGGTTGAACCCTCACATCCATAGCTGCCCAGGTTAAATTGATGACTTTTTTAAGAAGGGACTAAGCTATGGACAGAAGGAATTATCGTTTTAAGGCTAAAGGTGTTAGTATGCAGCTTGCCAATTATAAACGTTATGACACAAAGGGCATGGGAAACCATAACGGATTTTAATTACCTTTAAAGTCGCTAAAATAGATTAATTTTCTTTTAATACAGAGGGGAAAAGACGTTCTGGTGCAAAGACTCAAATTTCATAAATTTTCTAACAGTTGAAAAAATTTTTTATTATTATTATTATTATTATTATTATTATTATTATTATTATTATTATTATTATTATTATTAATTATTATTATTATTACTATATTAATTATTTTTAATTATTACTTATTATAATATATTATTATTAATTATATATTATTATGTATTATATTTTTATTATTATTATTAATTAATAATATTTACTATCCTAATTATTAATTTTATTAATTTTCTTTCTATTATTATATATATATATATATATATATATATATATATATATATATATATATATATATATATAATAATAATATATATATATATAGTATTATATTATATATATATCATATATATAATTCTATATATAATATCAGTGGCATACTTAATATATATATATATAAAGGTATATATTATATATATATAATATAAATATATATCTATATATATATATAAATATATATATATAAATTATATACTATATTATATAATATAGTATAATATATATATATATATATATATATTAGATATATATTAATATTATATATATATATATATATATATAAATATATATATACTATAATATATATATAATAATATATAATATATATATATATATAATACTATAATATATATATATAATATTATATATAGTATATATATATAATTTGTATTTTAGTGAGCGAGCTACGTACATACGTACATACATCATAACATACATACATAATACATACATACATACATACATATCATACATACATACATACATACATACATACACTAATCACTACTTACATACATACATACATTACATACATACATACATACATACAGTACATATCATCACATACATACATACATACATACATACATACATACATACATACATAACAACATAATACATACATATCGAACAATACATACGTAATAATAATATATATAATATATATTATGTATATATAATTATATATATATATATATATATATATATATATATATCATATATATATATCAAAAACACGCCGCACCTTCACCCCCACCCTACCCCATCCTTCCATGATCTATAGCTTCAGCGATACTATTGATTCAACGGCATACTTTGAGTATCATTTGGGTAAACATCAACATAAAATAAGTTCTTTCTGATAACTAACCAACGATTATATGCTAACGTAACAAGTTTTTTACATCAATAAACTAACATATCACGACCTGCACTAAGAAATATGTAAATACAACGACAAACATAATCATACCTTACAGCTCAACTAAACAGCCAACTTATCAAAGTTCCAATACTTAACGCCAGTAATAACTAACATTACCTACACAACGTAACTGATCAGCACTTTTTCAAAACGCATCTGTAACATAGTCATAGGTATTTTACCTTAACATAGTAATATGTTTAAGTACAATACATCATAACTTTACCTAAATCATCATACAACCAGAGAATATATGCTGACGTAACAAGTTAAACATTAATAAAGCTAAATGCATAACTGAACTAAAGAAATATAATGTTACAAAGCCAAACCTAACACAACTTACGCACGATAAACAGCCAACATTAACAAAGATCCATGCTTAACAACAGTAAAGTATTTTGTTTGTTTTCTTTAAATATTTGTTTTTACTAAAATTTTATTCTTTTTAGTGCTTTAACAACTATAAAAAATTTGCATATTTACATTCCCCTGACCATAAATCAGTAAATCAGTTAATAAAACTGCCTCCTACCCTTCCATGATCTATGATCTATTGATTCCAAAATCAACATTTTGTATACCATAACAAAAAACTTTTATTTAATTTTGTTTTGTAAAAGGGCTTAATTTTAATTTTCTAATTTTAATTTAATTTTATTATTTCTTATTCAAATATGAATCAAATATATTTTAAAATGTTTATTTATTTTTTTTATTTTCTTTAAACATTTGGTGTTAACTAAAATTTTATGCTTTCCATGTTTATAACGTAAAAAATTAGCATTTTTACATACTTTAAAGCAGTAAATCAGTAAATCAGTAATATCAAACCACCACTCAGCCCTCCTCCCCAATTCCACCGTGGATATAATTGATCTATTGCTCTATTGACTATGGGATGTGCTACATTCTCTCTACTAAACCATTATATTCCATTAATTGTGGGTTCTTTCACTTTTTGTTTTAAATATTTTTGTCGTTTAATAGTGTGTCGTTAAAAAAAAAATTTGTATTTAACATCCCTAAACAGTAAATCAGAAATACAGTGTAAATCCAACTACCCTCCAGTCACACTCCCCATCCACCCGTGATCTATTGATCTATTAATCTTTTTTGATCATTGATCTAT
>JABUQX010118350.1:0-36719 GCA_015478945.1 Trachelipus rathkii
GGTAACAGCAGCTGCGGTCTTTTCACCTTCGTGAGAAAAAGGAGAATCGTAAAGTGCTGCCTGCTGCTGCTGTGCTGCGCTGCTGCTCGCTGCGCGCTTGAGTATAGAATTAGGGTAACTATGTAATAAATTCGGTTCTGGTAAGGAAACAAACGCGGTTGACAACTTATTGAATCTATTGTCATCGAATGTATTTCGAGCTATTGTCCGCCCTCCCACCCCCCCCCTAGTTTTTGCTTCGCACTGTCTTCATGACTAAAAGCACGCTACGGCACTGATTTTGTTAGCTTGGGTGTATTCTGAGGAGAGCAGACAATTAGGTGCGAGATTAGTGTAAAGGCGGTCGCATAGATTGGATAGATACTATTCAACAAACTTTGTTGGTAGAGTCTTTATCCTCGTGAAGTTGTGTTGTCGCCGTTTCCTAGCATATTTCTGAATAAAACTTGTTTTCGAATTATACAACTTATAGTCTTCTAAATTCCCTAAATTTTTAATTGAGTGAGATTCGTAATCTAAATTTGCTTTCTGTGCCAAAGACAAGCGATAATATTGGTGTTCTTGTTGCTTCCGCACGCGTGCTTCGTCGAACAAACTGGGGAGAGCGGGATTTTCTTTAGGCTGCTTTCGCGGAAAAAGATGTAAATCCTTATCAAAAATTGTAGTTTTTTCAATCTCCTTTAATCCTTCGTTTTCCCACAATGGACTCAATTCCTTTCGATGTATTCTCAAATCCAATCCAGCGTCTGAAATATTATTTATATTATTATTATCATTATTTTCATATGATAAATGATGAAAATATTTTAATTTTTTCTAGCTCTAAAAAAATATAAAATGATGTTTTTTCAAGCAAAGTTTCGAAACGGAAATTTATATTTCATGAACATAAATTATGTTTCTACTTTTATTTAAAAAAAACTAACATCTGCCTTTAGAATTTTGCGCATTCCAATCGATCGGTCTGTCCACTACGACGTCTTCGATTTCCGTCTCATCTATTGTTTCTGAAACTGAGGCTGCTGCTACTGCTGGTGATGGCGATGGCGATGGCGGTGGCGGTAGTGGTGGCGATGGCGATGGCTCTTTCGAAACGGCAGTTCGGTAGTGGCAGGGATTTGGTGCGGAGTCAATTTTATTTCGACGGCTAAATTCAGGAGATGGCAATTACCTGCTAGAAGAAAATAAATAAATTTTCCTCCTAAAATAAATAAATAAAAATTTCCATTTTTTCAAAATAAAATGAGACAGAAGTGAACATATATAATTAAATTTTACTTACCGGATTCGCCCTGACGATGAAGAAGATATCCATTTCTTTTCTTGAAAGGGAGTGGCGGTGGAAGATAAATTCTTTTCTTTAATGGGAGGATGATCTTTTCTTTTTTTTCTTCGAGAATATTGCTAGATTCGAGTTGACAGGATTTTTCTTTTTTTCTTCCTTTTGATCGACCTTTCCTTTGCCGTTTTTTAGAACTTTTAACCGATTTTCCCGAAGTTGCGACCACATCTTCCATAAGCTCGAAACTATTTTTTTCTTTACGATTCCTGTTTTTCGCCATATTTTCAACACTGGAGGAATAGGAAGAAGACGCTTCGAAGCTAGATTTAAATCTTTTTGCTTTATCGCCGCCATCCTTCTCCTTTTCGATTTTTCTAAATTTAACTTTTAATCCGTAACTATGGTCAATGTCTTTTCCGCACCAAGAATCATCACTACTCGTCTCCGCTGAATGTTTGGTTATTTTCGCAAGCAAAATTTCCTCGTTTTTTTTGGAATGCATATCCTTACAGGACGACACCCTGTAAAATATATTGTAAAACTAAGATATTCGAACGAATAGAGACAATTACCATTCCTCCACTCGATTCGGAGAAAGTGAATAAATTTTCAAAGTCTCGAGGGCTTATATATATTCCCAGCCGTGGGCGCTATCCCACCCATATTGCTGAGCTTGCAAAACTACTTCGCGTGCAATTGGTTCCCGCGCATTGAAGACCCCACCCATTTTCGCGAACCCCCGCACTATTTCCCCATCCGAATCGTTTTTTACGTTGCTCCCTGCGCTCGAATGACCGTTATTAGTTAAAGAAATAACGCCCCAATAACCTACTCCTACAAACCCGTCGCGTATCGCTAATCTTGCAAAAATGTTTCGTATTTTATTGGCACCGATAAGCTAAGGTGTCCGCCTTACACGACGCCTCCTTTCATTAAATTCGACTCACGAATACAGCGTGAGTGCGTCAAACCTTGAAAACTCGTGAAAAAATATAATCGGCGCTGAACGAGAAATTTGATAATTCTTTTGATAAATTAAGATTTGTAGTTATAAACAAGAATAATTATGTATTCGTTAATATTATAACAATATATACATTTTTTGAATGTTATTTTTTTCCTTATCACTCTTTAAACTAATTTAATTATGGTCCCTTTAAAACGTCGCTCTAATACAGTGTCTTTCATGGGAATCGAGAAATCGCCTGAATTGATGGGTGTAAAGTGATAATGTCTAAGTGCCAAATTACCGCCAAATAAAATTCGCTTAAAAAATTTTTGTGGAATAATTTTTTCTTTGAGAAATTTTTATTTTTAACCCTTAGGACCTTCGAAATATATACTTAGACCTTCGACGTACATAGTACAGTATCCCTTCCAAACGTCTGAAGCGTCACTATAATGACGGTCATAATCGGCGATGAAGATAGTTTATTAGCTAGGTTTAAATACTACTGTAGAGAAAATAATTTTCCCATAAAAATTTTCAAGTCGAAATTATTTTTTCGGAATTTTTTTGCACTTAGACTTTCGACTTATTATTTATACGTTCAACCAAACAAAACGAACGAAACAGTATCCCAGAAGGTCTAATAATAAGACGAAGGCTAATACTAGTCGAACGGTCTTAATACTTTAAAGTTCGAAGTCTTAAGTCTAAGTTCGAATGGTCTAAGTGTCTAAAGTCCCAGAAGTCTAAGTGCTAAGTCGAAGGTCTAAGTGCTTAAAAATAAAAATACGTCTAAGTGCTGAGTCGAAGGTCTAAGTGCTAAAGTCTAAAATGTCTAAGGGCTAAGTCGAAGGTCTAAGTGCTATATCGAAGGTCTAAGTATAAGCCGAAGGTCTAAGTATATATAAGTCGAAGTCCTAAATGTATAAAATTATAAAATTCTCAAAGAAAATAATACACAAGATTTTTTTTAAGTCAAATTTTTTTTAGATTTTGGCACTTAGACCTTCGACTTATATGAGTTCCCGATGAGGCGTCAACTATATGGAACGTCATATAATCGGATTGAAAACAGTTTTTAATGCTTAGGTAACTGGATTGAATGCGTCGTATCGAAGTTCGTTCAAACGTATTTTAGACGAGGTGTCCTAACTATAGTGACGTTTCAAGGGAAAAGCGCGTAAAACGATCTAACTTGATCGCGCAACACCTTTTAAGGTATATAATATCACTTCAACCCCATATAGTGACGTCTCAACGAGAACTGTATAATTCAAAGGTCTAAGTGTGAAAAACTAAAAAATCGCAAGTTTTAATTTCCCCAAAAAAATTTCATTACGAATTATTTTTCGTCAATTTAATATATTTGCTTATTAATTAAGAAAAACCAGAACCAACACGAACGAACAGTCAAAGGTCTAGAGTATAAGAGTCGAAGGTCTAAGTATATATAAGTCGAAGGTCTAAGTAGCTAGCAAGAAGGTCTAAAGTTGCTAAGTCGAAGTCTAAGTGCTAAGTCGAAGGTCCTAAGTGATAAGTCGAAGTCATCTAAGTGCAATCGGAGGCTAAGTGCTAAGTCGATAAAGGTCTAAGTGCTAAGTCGAAGGTCTAATTGCTAAGTCGAAGGTCTAAGTGCTAAGTCGAAGTCTAAGTGCTAAGTCGAAGGTCTAAGTGCTAATATCTCGAAGGTCTAAGTGCTAGTCGAAGGTCTAAGTGCTAAAGTCTAAAGTCTAAGTGCTAAGTCGGAGGTCTAAGTGCTTAAAGTCGAATGTCCTAAGTGCTAAAATCGAAGTCTAAGTCTCAGTACGAAGGTCTAAAAGTATATAAAGTCGAAGGTCATAGATATAAGTCGAAGGTCTAAGTAGTTACCTCTCTAAAATTTCTCAAAGAAGATTAATACAACAAGATCATCAAATTTACCAAGCTTATTTGTCTGAGAATTTTCGCACTTGAGCCTCGATCTTAAATGCAAGTTCCGATCAGGGCCGTTTCACGAGAGGTGACGGAATCATAATCGATTTGATAAAGTTTTAGCTTAGGTTTAACTGTGTAAGTATAAAAAGCGAGTCAACCGCTTTTGGATTACCGTAAGGTCGCTATCTATTTTTGACTATGTTTGACGTTTCGAAGGGCAACCGCATAACTGATCTAACATTGATCGTCGTCACACCTTTTTAGAAGTATAATACTATTCATTCTTCAGAACTCCCATATATTTGTGATCGTCTCGAACGGAACTTATATAGAGATAGTCAATTATGTCTAGAGATGATGATAAATTATATATAAAATCTACAGAGAAAATATACCCAAAAAATTTTTAAGTCGAATTTATTTTTCGGAATTTGCACTTAAGACTTTCGACTTATATTAGTTCAAGAAACAAACGAACGAACAGTCAGAAGGTCTAGAACTATAAGTCGATTCCATCTAAAGCTAAAGTTCGATGACCGCCGGCTAAGTACTGAAGTCGAAAGGTCTAAGTACTTATTAAAGATCCGATAAGGTCTAAGTGCTAAGTTGAAGGTCTAAGTGCTAAGTCTGTACGAGGTCAAGTGCTAAGTCAGAAGGTATCCTAAAATATAAGTCCGAAGGTCTAAGTTGCAAGAATCGAAGGTCTGACTGTGCTAAGTCGAAAGGTCTAAAGGGCCTAATCGAAGGTCTAAGTGCCTATAAGTCGATAGTCTATCATGGCTAAGTCGGAGGTCTAAGGCTATAGTCGAAGTCTATAGTGCTAAATCGAAGGTCTAAGTGCCTAATCGAAGGTCTAAGTATATAGTCGAATAGTCAAAGGCAAAAGCGCCAAGGTCATGTGAATTGATACCAGCCCTTCCTCAAGAAAATAATACACAAAATAATTTTTAAGTCCAAATTATTTTTTCAAGAAATTTGGCAACTTAACTTCGACTTAGTATATCATGTTCCCGATCAGGGCTCACTATAAAATGACGTCATAATCGGATTGAAGATAGATTTAGCTTAGGTAACTGGTATTTTAAAGCGTTCAGCGACTTCTTCGATTCCCGTAAGGCGACACTATATTATAGTGACGTTTCGAAGGGAAACCGAAAAACGATCTAACTTGATCGCGCAACACCTTTTAAGGTATAAACTATCACTTCAAACCCATATAGTGACGTCTCAACGGGAACTAGACATCGAAGTGAATTATAGTAAATCCACAAATAAAAAATCACAAGAAGAAAAACAAAAAAAAATTTAAGTCGAAATTATTTTTTCGGAATTTGCACTTAGACTTTAGACTTATATTAGTTCAACAAACAAACGAACGAACAGTTCAAAGTCCAACGTATAAGTCGTAGGTCTAAGTAAATAGTCGAAGGCTATGTAAGCTAAGTTGAAGGTCTATTCAGTGTACTAAGTCGAAGGTCTAAGTCTAAGTCGAAGGTCTAAGCTGCTGAAAGTCGAAGGTCTAAGTTGCTAAGTTACGAAGTGATCTAATGTATTAAAGTCGAAGGTCTAAGTATATTAGTCGAAGGTACTAAGTCTATAACATCTAAATGATTCCCTTCCAAAGAAAATCCATACAAACAAAATTTTTAATGTCCAAATTATTTTATTCGTGAATATTGCTCACTTAGACCTTCTACTTATATCAGTTCCCGATCAGGCGTCATATATGTAACGACTCATAATCGGGATGGAAGATGTTTTACTTAGTTAACTTGGATTTTTGAATAGCCCGTATTCAGTTCAGTACAGCCCCGCGCTTTGCGATTCCGTAAGGCGACACTATACATGATTGATGGTGACGTTTTCGAAGGGAACCCGAGAAAACGTAGTCAATAATTGATATCGCAGCAACATCTTTTAAGTATGACCTATAGACTATCTACCATTTCTTCACCCCAATATATAGTGACGTCTCAACTGGAGATATTGAAATAATTAAAGGAATAACAAAGGTCTTGTTAAGAAATCAACAAGATCTCAGAGAAAATTAATTTACTCCAAAAAATTTATAAGTTACGAAATATTATAGTTCGCGAATTTTGCACTTAGACGGTTTACGACTTTAATATTAGTCTGTTTTTCCGGCAAACCAAATCGAACCGAACAGTCAGAGATATAAGTCGAAGGCCTAAGTGCAAAAAAACGTGAAACGCAATTAAGAACAAAAGAAAGGCGTCTCAGCTTGAAATTGCTTTCAATAGAAAACTTGTTTCAATTTTAAAATCCTTTTTAGATTTATTTGAGTTCAATTATTTCATATTTACTTCCTCTCGAAAACTACGATAGCGTACATATATAGAGGAGAATAACCCTTTTTGGAAATCAAGCGAAGAAATTGTGTTTATAAAACAATGGGAAAACAATACCGTTTTACCTGATACCCATTTCGCCCACCAGTATAGAGGTTATATCTGAAACTGATTGGTAATAAATAAGGAACATTTTACTCTGAATCATTTAGTTTACTTTATTTTTTTATTTTTGTTTTATTCTCATTTATGTCATTAGGCTTAGTAACCTATAAATTAACTGATTATCTCATCAGAGAACCGTCGGTTTTCCCATGGGCCACCCACTTAATCATTTAAAATATTTATTATATTAAGAAATATATAAAACAATAATAATAATACGATTAATAATAATAAATAATAATACCATAATAATATGATACATAATACATCACACTAATAATATGTAACCTAATAATAGTTAAATAACTAATAAATATCACTAATACCAATCAATTACCAATAAAATGAATACATACATTTTAAAAGATAATAATAAACATGAATAATGAATAATAATAATAATATATAATCCACACCAACATGGAACTCTATATTCTATTTAAGATAAACCACCAACACCGCTGTCATATTCCACACGCGAACGCACACGGGTCAACACCAATATTTTTCTTTCAGTGCACGGTCGCGCCAAAAAGTGCCCACAATGGCCCTCAAGACCGGTTTCCTCGGGCGAGCGAAGCGAAGCGAGCCCCTTTTGCGCGTCGTAGCACGTGCTCAGGGGCAAGCGCTTGCTCCGTAGGAGAGCAAGCCGTCAAGGTCTTGTAATACATAATAATAACATAATAATTACAATAATAATAATATAAATAATTATCTCATTAGAACTACCGGTTTTTAGGAAACCAAGCTGCTATCTGTAAAGAAGTTAAAAATTAATAATCACCTGAACTAGGGTTTAACAAAAAGATTCAAAAATTAACAATCGACCTAATATTAATAGCTTAACATTAAAAATCACACGATATGTGGAAATTCCTATCATCGGAGCTTAAAATAAGTCCGACTCGACATAACCACTCGTCATAGGACAGAAACATTTTATTTCGACTCCCATCGCCGTCAAGAAGCTCGAAAGTAGATGTGCTATGTTTCCTCGCCGCCCGAATCGCATAGCGTGAGGGAGGGTGAACCTCTTTGAAGTATTTTCTACGTTATTTCATAAGTCGTTCTTAATGGATAGGACAGACAACCCCCTGAACAATGAGAGCGGAGGCTGTAATATACTAGTTCACGTTACAATGTCGATCTTTTTAATTTATACAAGTATATCTACGAGCCGCTCAGAAAAATGAACTGCGAACATGCGCCGAAATGCGTAAGATATGGTGACCTTATTGCCCGCTCAGTTATCGCATTCAGTTACTTCGACATCACTACTATGTGATGCGCCTAAACATCTACTCAGCTCCCGCAAAATCCAAGATTCTTGTTAATTAATATCTATTTGTATTTTTACCTCAAAAGAACAAAAAGTCGTCGTCGACTGTAGGATAATCACAAAGAATTTATTTGGGCCCCATCTCCCAGTAGTCGAAGTAACGCTATTTCGTGCCCTGATACGACTTTTTTCGCTTAATTCTAAAATGTTTCTTTAGAAGGCCAGGAAACCCTCCCTGAGAGAGAATATATCGAGTGGTATTACTAAGACCCTTACAGCTGCTTTAGTTTACGATATCCGAAGTAGCGCGCTTCGAAAAACCTAGATCCGACGATTGATCGGGAGCCGATTATTCTTAAGGCAGTATAACGCACAGCAATTTTCGATCTATTTAAACTGTCGAAGTCAACCAACCGCTCTTAACTTGACTCGGCTCCACTCAAAGTACGGTCTTAGATTAACCGAATAAAATTATTTTTTTTATGATTGTCAGGTGAATAAAATTTATTCGCTTAGGGAACCAGAAAAATTGTTTATTAATCGCTCCAACTCCCTGGAGTAAGTAACTGAAGTAACGTTGTAATTTAGTACCGTAATATTCCACGGGGAGTAATTGGGACACTGAGATTTTTTCATGTTAATTTAGTCAAAGTGTCGTTTTTAGAACACCCGTTATCGGACACTCACGGCATTAAGCGAGGGGAGGTCTAAGCTGAGCCAGTCTAATGAACGCTGTGCTTTGATATTTACCCTTTCTACGATATCTGAGGGCTTCAAATAACTAATCGACGGTTCGCGATAGGCCACAGCCGTTTTGATCCATTGCTTCGTTACGATACGCGCAACTTGGACTCTGACCTTCTTCTTATATTAGTTCCCGGTGAAACGTACCATTGTCTTAAGAATATCAATAATAAATGTCATCTAACAGTATAATAATTTGGGTTAATTAAATTCAGGACGCAAATATTTTTTTAATCGAGCCTTCCCTATATAAAAACCTTTATGAATGTTAAATATAGACACGAAATAAAACATTACAGAAAATGCGATTGTTGGTAAAAAATTTACTGTTCAAAATTTCAACATGTTTTTAAATAAAAAATAATGTTTTTTAATGAATTAAATTAATAATGTTTTTAAATAAAAAAAGGTACATTTCTATAATTAAGACTAAAAGTAATTTTCCGAAATGAAACAAAAAAAATAATAAATAAATAGGTAATAATAATGATTACGATAATGCATAAAATTTCTATTCGTTAGCTAATATAATACGCTCGTATCCGTTTTATTTTCTTCGAGTATAAAGAAGCTCCTTTTTCTTCTCACCAGTTCTTCTCATGACGTCCAGTCCGTCTTCAAATCACTCGCGCCGCTCCTCTTCTTCTAGAAAAAGTACGACGACGCATCAACGCTGGCTGACAAACTAGGAAACCGGGAAGGGGGTTGGCGTCGCTCTTAAGATTCTTCGTCCATAGCGGTCATGCTGCTATAGGTTAAAGCGTTTTAGCACTCCTTCGGTGATGTCCTTCTTCGTTTCATTAAGAAGTTCGACCGCCAGGTTTCTCCTAGCGGATCTGTACCGATATTGGCTGTTCGGGAACGCCCAACCCGGTCTGAAACGTTTCAACTTCAACATGCTTTCAACCGCGTCGCAGAACATCCTCCTGTAACCGAAAATTTGATCGACGATTTCTTTCGACAAACCGTATTCTTCCTCTCTCGCCATTTTCTCGAGGTCCTCTAAAGTGAAGTCGCCGATGTTTTCCTTATCTTTGCAAGTTCTCAGCAGGCGGGCGTTGAAATGCGGGGTAACTTCGAGATTGTCCAAGCGTTTATCGCAGAATCTCTTCAGCTTGTTTTTCGTTACTGCTTCCTTCCATCGAGGATTCTTGAGGTAGCTACGAGGCCTGAGGAGGTAGTCCGCGGTTATAGCTTCGATGACAGGCTTAGATTTTCTTTCTTTCGTTAACAAACGGGCGGCTACGGAGAGAGTCGGGTCGTGGACTTTCGTGAAGATGTGAATTAAAATATCACCGTAGCTGTTCTTATAATTCAAAGCGCAGAAGATTCGAAAAATAATTTCGCGTTGCAATAGGATGAAAATACGAGCTCTCATTTTTATCGAAAACTGGTCGATGTCATAATCTAGAAAGAATATCGTTTTCCCCAAGTTTTCCGAAAAAAACCTTTTGACTTTGAAGCCGTCGTATTCGCTATAGTAACTACCACTCACAGCCGACTCCGGATCTTTCAGTAGGAGGTTTTTGTAGCTCTGGAAGATTTCCCAATCCGCGTAAACGGAGGCCGTCGCGCGTATGCATTTCAATACGTCCCGAGATAAATCGGGCCATCGTAGTTTCTTGAGAATTTTGAATTGAATTAATGAATGAAATTATTGAATGAAAATTGGATATTTGAAAGGAGAACCTTCCAGATTTATTGGGGGGTTTTCTTTAGAAAAATCGCTAAATTAATGCAAGGATTCAGGTCGGGAACGATATATACTCCTAAGCTGCAGGATGCGCGGTTTTACGTCACGCCATCGCCGACAGATTCCGTGAGAGAATAGAGGGCACTAGATCGGCGTGATATATATCGTTTCGCGGTGGGCGTCACGGACATTCGGCGTGCACACTTTTCGCTAAAGCCTTCGTTCATGTTTGCCTCCCCCCCGCTTCTCTCTCCGAACACTGATTTCAGCCTGTAGTATTCAACACAGATATTGCATAGCTACTCGACTCACTAGAAGAGAGTGTGCTCAGGCGTCGGCTCCTGTCCGCGGGGTGTGAGCTTACTATAGATTACGATTGCGATGTTTTGTTTATTTGTGGCGGCTTTATCTGAAATAATTTTCTCGGAAGACGGAAAAGCTAAATAAGAATATGGACAGTAACTTATATTCCCATCTGGCTAAAAGTAATAATGCCCATACACAGATATACTAACGAACAAGCAGTTTTTCTATCAATGGAATCGTTGCGGTCAAGCTCGGCACCGCATTTTATCCATTTCTTCGTGCCGTGAGGTAGCTAATTTAGTATTTACTATGTGTGTCTTTTTTCGGATATTGGCACTTTCTATATAATCGACGTCTCAAAAGACCCGTTGTGTGTATCTCGGTGCCCACGTAAAGTCGTCTTCTCAGAATCTTCTGATTCTCGTACGTTTCTGTAGTGATAAGGTGAGCGCGTTTCCCTATCGAGCGTCGCGATAGACCTTCTCGCAATTCGTTCTCGTTATTCTTCGTCCACCTTTTTATGTCGACAAAGCGGTATTTAACCGAAGAGGAACCAGAATTTGGCCATCTTTATTTGCGTGGGAATTTCGATTTTCGGGAATTTCCCCACTAGTTCCGGTAGGGATTCTACGAACTCCCGGAGAAAAAAGGCTCGTCTCTTTAGGTCGTATCGAGCTAAGTCGAACTCCGTCTGAGGTTTTTTAGGGTCCACGTTCTCCGAGCAGAGAACTTTAAACGCTTCTTTCATCAGTGACTTCATCACTCCTACGCATCGTTCTATTTTGCGTCCTTCGTGGCGTAGGGCTACTGCGTCACCTCGAAATTTTTCGATATTGATTTCAGAGTGTAATTTCCATCGTCGACACATTTTCTTCAGCACGTCGATGCTAATAGTATTTTTTTCGACGTATACGAGATCTAACTCGCAACGAACTCCCAATATAAAGAGCGTCATTTCCAGAATTTGATCGATCACCGACGGATGAACTTCGTAGAAGATATATTCCTCGGTCGTCGTGATCGTGTCCCGAGATTCGTCCATAATAATGTTGTTTTGTCGATCGTACAACGGCGGGCGGAGAAACACCTTGGGAGTCACGATGATGTACTTACTGTCCTCGATGCCATCTAAAACGATCTCTTTGAAGCGACACTCCGCCTCATCCAATAATCTTGGATTTTCCAATTGCAAAATGGAATATTGTTTTCGATCGACAAGGACGCTGTAGACGGTTATCTTCAAAAAGGCCGCCATTTTTGAACAGCGCCCGCGAAAGGTCTCTTCAAAATGTCAAAACGAGAAGCCAAAATGGGCGTAAGACGCTTTAAATTTCTCACTTGGCTCCTTCAGCACTGAAAACAAGCAAAATGGATCGCGGATGCTCTCCGCTCACCTTTCCATTCATAATGATGATGTTCGAATCGAGGAGAAGTCTTTTATATACCCGTTTAGCACCCTCTTCAACCCGTCACTATGCTGAGTCAGGGACGTATAAGATAATTAAACTAAATTTTGCCTAATTATTGTCTTATTAATAATAATTCCAAAAAATATATAAATATTAATAACACAAACAAAAAAATTGTGCAATGTGAATTCTTAAAATATTTATAAAACCATCATTTTAAGTATATAAGACTTTTAAGAATAATATAAACTTATATATATATATACATAATAGTAGCACTATATATATATATATAATATATATAATATATATATATATATATATATATATATATATTATATACTATATATATTCGCAATTATTTAATTTTGCTACTACAGCTTAATAAAATATATTTTCGTTTTTAATCTCACTCTCGCTAATTTTTATACACTTTAAAATAAAGTGTTTCTCTTTTTTAGGTTAGCTTTAGTCGATGCCGTTCGCAAATAACGCATGTACTAGTCAACACAGGACGACACGTCCGCCTTGCATCTAAGCGCACCTATTCTCTAAGCTTTTACTACTATTTTTTCAACTTTTTCTCTAGACAGAGGGAGTGGGTGTTCGTAGTAGGATGGTTTGAGGTTGTATCCGAGGGAAACTTTTTTGAAAGGAGATCCGCTCTCATGGGTGAATTTGAAATACAGAGCGCGCGGCTTTTCTTTTCGGATTTTTATCACCGCGATGTCGTCGAGGTTCACTTCTTCTTCTTTGGTAAGTCTGTCCAAGTTAATTCCGACGCATTTTCTTAGATCAATGAAATCGCTGCGGTTCATTTCTCGCATTACGCAACGACTGTTGCCGCTACCGCTGCTTCCGCTATGCTCCGCCCGTTCCGCATTTTTTATTAGCGAAACGTATTGTTCCGCAGTGTAGACGGGTTTTGATTTCGACTCCTTTTCTATCAGTTTCCTAAAGGACGAATTGATATAAAATTCACCCTCCATCTCCATATGTCCTTTTTTGGAGAATCTATGCGTTATCGATTTAACTGGAAGCTCGGAACAGGAGAAGACGTAGGCGGAAATGAACGATTGTAACGTCCACATGTCGATGAATTTATCCGTATAAAACGTCAGGTCGATATCTTGGTCGCTTTCTTCGGCTCTCACTGATACTTCCTTGATAAATTCCAGCAGACTGGACGTGGCCTCGGGCGGTGAATCGGTTCCTTCGCCCTCGTGCCAAATGTAGAAGCGCGCCGAATTTTCCTTGCATTCCCAAACCGCGAAATTATAAAAGTTGATTTTGGGAGTGTAATAAAGCGAAGACGACGAAGCGGCAACCGGGAACGCGAGCGCCTCTTGCATTTTGTAGTAGGCCACGACGTAATTCGCGTCATCGTTGGCTTTTTCTTGATCGCGTTTTTTTGATTCGTTCACAAAACTTTCTTCCCTCATGTGAGCTTCGAACGCTTCTTTCATTTTTTCTTTTTCTTCATCCGCGGCATTATCGTACGCGTAACACGTTTCGCACCGATCATCATCGTTTTCAGTTGGAAGGCGGGATATTTTGAACTTTTTCGTGAATATTTTAAGGTACGTTTTGTAGCTACCGAGGGGACGTTCTCCACCGTCCAAAGTTTTCTTTTCGCGATATTCGTTCGCGTAGTCTCGATGCAAATCTTTAACGGTTTTGCCTTTATGTATATAGAGCCCCGCCTCCGATCCTTTGGTGGCGTTTTGGGCCAACGATATGGCCGTTGCGCGAAGACCCTCTATTTTCGGGATAGACGCGATATGCTCTCGAATGTCATCTAGGATTCGGTTATCTAACCTCTGGCGATTACATTTTCCTCTGAAATCTTCGGCGTTAAACTCATCTTTTTCTTCTTTTCTTTCTATCACCGTTCTGATGGGTCTATCGGTGATTTTGAAAGTTTGCTTGAAAAAGTCTTTACAGACGCGAACTCGCTCGCCGTCGCATTCGATGTAAAAGGCGTTTTTAACGCGTCTTTTACGACCGTGTAGTTCTAAAGGGGTGACGCTGTCGAGATCACCACCACTGTTGCTGGTGCTGCTCTTGCTGCTGGTGCTGCTGCTGGTGCTGTTGCTGCTAACGTTGCTGCTGCTTGGTCCAATAGGTTCTATGAGAGAAGCGATGAATTTTCGCTGGAGTGCGACGTTCGCGTATTTAATATACTGATTTCTGGCCCTTTCGACAAATTTAAGGGATACGCGTCTGGGGCACTCGAGTCTGCATTTTACCTGACAGGTTAGCTTCTTCATCATCCCTTTTCGTTCGTGAAAAGAGATCGACCGATCACCGCAGATACAAATCAAAAAGGAAGTGGAACAACTCCTGTGCTCAAAGTTTTAGTCGATAATACGAGGAAGAGGCTCAAGATTGATTCTTATGTATTGATCAAAAAAAAGAAAAAAAATTATTTTATGTTTTATATTTGAAATTTTGAATAATATTATTATCATCTATATATATTTAATTAAAAAAATAATAATAATTTTTAAACCTTTTTTATTAATTAATCAACCTATTTTTCGAGGGTAGGGTATGACTCAGTTGCTTTTTTTACGTCAAAAATAAAACTTCAAATTCTTCTGGGTTAAATAAATAATAATAATGGTAATAATACGCTGTTTAAAATCGATTTAATATGCGCTGTCGGTATTATACAAAAATATCGAATGTATAAAAAAATATTGATGTTTTATACAAACAAATATTCGTGGTAAGAGAAATAACGCCACGATTTACCCACCACCTACCATATGGGAACCGCGCTTCATAATTTGTTAACGTTTTCATTTGTCACGTTTTCGACTGGATTGGTAGTTGGTGGTTCCTTTCTTACGAGATCTCGCGAATGCTGAAGTCCTTCTTTCGAGTATTTCTTTTTGACAACGACGTTGATAACCTTATCCGTAATATTGAAAGTTTTCTTGAAAAAGCCCCTGCAAATTCGATTCTTCCCTTTATCGACAAACAAGTAAAACGCGTTATTTAAATTTCTGCGACTGCCTGGCACCGGATATCGATATTTCGGCATGAATCTTTTGATAAGCCGCCCCAAAAATCTTTCCTTGCTTTCCGCGTTCGCGAGTTTTAAATAGTCTTCGAAATTTTCTCTTCTACTCTTTTGATCTACTTTGCCCTCGCAAGAGAGAAAGCAATTTACGTTGCAAAATGGACTGCTGGACTGCGCTGATTTTCGTTTTTCAATCGTTTTCTTTGGTTCGCGCGAACTACGGCTCTTATATCTTTAATCTTCCTATGTTGACCGCAGTTATTTTTGAAGAAATCCTTGCCAACTCGATCCCACATGACCGTCGAACCCAGAGAGAGAACAATATCCTTATCATATACTCTTCCAACTCAGTCTCTAGAGCTCGCCTCAGGTTTTCTTCATTTATAGATTTCTAACATCTTTTGAATGCGTTTCTGGAAATTTATTGTTCGATAAGCCGTGGTTTCTGGTTTTTAATCTTCCTAAAAACCGGGAAAGATTTTTTGCAGTCAGCATCTTCTTACGTTTAATAATATTTTTGCCCGCATTGAAGGGGCATTCTGATCGCACACCGGCTTTTTCCCATGTTTCTCCTGCAACTACTTCATAAGAAAGAAAAAAAGACGTAAGTTAGTGAATAAATGGAATTCTGTATATACTTACCACTTATGCGCCGAATTAGAATACCTATTAATTTGTCATCGCCTAAGAGGAAAAATATTACATATCATGTATTAATAATTCACAAAATTATTTGTTATTTTTGTTGGAATTTTTAAATTTCCTTTTAGAAAATAGATTAAAAAAAATTAATATTTTAAATTAAGATTATATATTATGTTGAAATGAAAATTATCATTAATAATATAACAGATAGATCAATTTGAATAAATATATATATATTATCAGACTTACATTATAGCTACATTATAATATATTATCTATACTACTTATCATGCCATTGGGTATATATCATATATTTCCTTTGATACCTTACCTACAGGATATATATATATATTATATATATATAATATAATATATATATACCCCTCAGTGACTATCTCGTAATACAATATAACAAATAAATTCATGCGATGGCCGGCGGGCTGCGGATGTTCGCAGATCTCACGAACATCCACTCGAAAGCACCGTGACCGCACAGTTGAACGGCCAGATCCGCGCCACCAGAGCAACAGTATGTTCATCAATGCATGTGTCTACAGGTATAAAATATGATCATTCCCGTGTCTCTGGTTTCAGATTGCCCGTCAGAGCACATACTTTGACATAATTCATATCTACTCTCACATACACATTAAATCACGTTGGTACTTTGCGTTCTCGGATCGGCGAATTTTTGTGTAAAATATTTAATAGTCTCGTTAAACTTTCTGCCTTTATGCTTTCTGGCAGAGTTCAGCCATTTCATCAATAATTAAGTAACAGGAAGGGTCGTTTAGGTCATAATTCTAGCCCATCAGTCATTACGAACTTTAGCGGTCAGCTTTGCTATATGAGTTAAAGCGATCGGATAACCACTCAGTCCATATTTTACTCGAATATAATTTCCACTGAGATACGAGATCTTCATAACATCATCGTCCTCATCGGAATTTTTCAGTTCGAAATGACTATGCGAGAGGTTCAGTAACTGGGATACCCAAAGCCCATCAGATATCCCACAATAGGGCGAGATGTAATACCCATAAAGTCCATAAATAATATTTGTTCGGGATAAAGCTTTATCAATTTGCGACGAAGTTCGTTAGATACAAAATTATGATTTCCTATCATCGCGTAATACTCGTTTTTTGACTTCGAAATCCAAGATTCTTCGTAGGAAATGATTTTTCAAAAAAATTGTTTTAAGCTCACCCACCACTGTTGTACAACGAAATCTCTTTACGTGTGTTGGTCACTTCTTCCTAAATCTCACACATCGGCGGAACCGACTGATGTGCTACTGGGAAAAATATTATATTATATAAGATTTAACTTTTATTTTGAAATACAAATAAATTAACAATAATATATAGATAATAATAAAAATATACAGATAATTCAATAAAGATAATTATTTGGAGAGAACCGAAAAACGGACCTAACGTGATCGCGCGACACCTTTTAGGGTATGTAAAATAAATGGAAGTTCGTCGCGAAACGTCAGTATGTAACAACGACGTTTCCGAGAGAAATTTGGCGTCGTGTGTTTTTTTAATTTTTTTTTTCAGTTTAGTTAACTCTAAAAAATTATTTATCAAAGAAGGTTGAATTTAAGGGAGACTAAACTATAAAAAAAATAATAATATATAGAGGATACTGTAGTTTAAAAATTAACTTAAAAAAATCTTAAGGGTACCCCGTCGCGCTTCGATCAGGGCACGAAATAACGTTACTTTTTACTTTTCGGGAGATGGTGTAAAATAAATTTTTCGTTTCTTAAGCGAGTTTTTTTTCGAGGGAAACAAAATAATAATTACGGTATCTAAGTCTATAAAGAATTGGTATTCAAGTTAAAGCTTAATAAAATGGCATTTGAAGGGCGTTCAGTCGCTTTTTCGATTCCCTTATGGCGACATTATATTATAGTGACGTTTCGAAGGAAACTGAAAAACGACGTAACGTGCTCGCGAAGATACAATTTGATAAAGATAAATATATTTATATATACGTATAAAATATCGATAAATCTCAGGCGAAGATTGGTTTAATGGTGCCTTTTATAGATTCCCTACAGTACGGACACAAGGTGAGGGCCGGTGCGCACGAAGAGCAAGTCATCAAGTGTCTACAAGGTAAAAATGCGATTTCCGTGTCTTTGTCCAAGCAAACTTTGCAAATCATTTTCTCGAAAACAACATGAATTTGAGCTTCTCGAGATCGCGAATTTTTGGAAAGAAGCTTTTCGGCCTCAGATAATGACGACGACGACGACGACGACGACGACGACGACGACGACGACGACGACGACGTCTTCGGAGCGTAGATCAGCAATAATAGGACGGTCGTTAGGATAATTTTCGGTATGGTTTTCGATATTGCGGTTGCTGTTAGTGGCGATCGGATTATTATAACTCGGTTCATTGAGCGTTATTTTGATCGATTCATCATCTCTCTTATCAGAGTTTTCAGTGTGAAATAAGGGCGGGCCATTAACAGGATCCAAAGGCCTCGCTTGTTCAAAAATAGGGCGATGCGTTTGAGCAAACCTCGTTATTTCTTCGAGAGTCACTTCGAATCGAATTTTCTTTACATACTTATATCACTAAATTCCTGACATCCTAGCGTAATTACTCGTTTTCGGCTCCAACATCCGAAGATTCTTTCGTAGAAAATATGATTGAACGTCTTAAAGAAATTACTTTAAGCTCGCCCATCCGTGTCGACGACTACTGTCTTCCTAAATCTTCACAACATCGTGAGACCAATTGATCGCGCATGGGTAAAAAACTAGATTATATAATAAGATTGAATTTTCATTTTGAACTACACATATAAATAATAAACAAATTATTTAGAAGAGATAATAATTTCGTTATTTATTATCTATTTACTGTAATTAATGAAGATACAATTAAAAAATATTATATTATATAAGAGTAACATTAATAAATAAAAATAAAACCAACAATTCGCTATACCCGTTAAAAATAACGTATTCCTGGGCAGGAAATGAAACGTGCGAAGTTTGCTTCCTGAAGTATTACCTAGAGAAGTTAATTTTTTCAACGTTTAATTTCAAGTCTGTTCTGTTAGAAGTTTCTCTGTACCAACTTAAAAGTAACGAGGGGCGGTAATAAGCCACTCTTCCAGCACTTTTAGTTTTACGAAATCCGAAGTCCGCTTCGACAAAAATGATCCGAACGAGGCGGGGCGAAAGGCGACCTCCAGTTTCGATCTAAGTACTTTGTTCGTCCACGTTAAAACGTCGCCTTAACCTACTTTGCCGGTTACTACGAAGCGCTAATTCCAGTAATTTATTTTGTTTCTGGTTTTCAACGTAGAAAATCTCCGCTTAAGGGTAACGTAAAAATCCCTTTTATTTTGCCATCTCCCGAGAAGTCGAAGTTAACGTTATTCCCTCGTGCCCGATCGTAAGTAAGAGGTGAAAGAACCTTGAGATTTTTTTCACGTTATTTTCAAAGAGTTCTTTAGAAGGCCCTGACACACCTAGGAATGTAAACAACAGGGCATTACTCAGTCACTCAACAGAGCCCTATTCAAGGTTTAAAATGATTCCTATTATAAAACTCAGGGAATAAATGAATCGACTGATCACTGATGCAATTTGTGTCTTTCTTATTGCTGGAGATGAAGATGAAATTGATATTCTTATTCTCGTTTACTCGAAGTCTGAATTCCGAATAAATTAGTTTTTTTATGGTGCTCTTAGAGTAATAAACTCGCTGAGGGAACGAAAAAGTTATTTCGTCCCATCTCCCGAGTTCGTAGAAAAGTAATATTTTTATTTTCGAGATGCCACGATCGGAGCGGTAAGGAGGGAAAGTAAAACCTTATGAATAGTTTTTTCAAACTTAAGTTATATAAGTGTTCTTTAGATAGATGCCTACGACATTCCCCTTAAAATTAAAGAAAGGGTGTCTATACACCTCTCCAGCTGCTTTAATTAATTTTAACGATATCCGAAAGCCGCTTCGAAAAAATGATCGACGATCGCGAAAGGCGACCGCAAGATTTTTCCTTCACTTCTTTACTATATAAAAAAATAAAACCATTTAATTTTTTGGGGGGAAAGAGAAAAAATTTGGTCTTAACTAAAACAAAAAAAATGAACACAACAGAGTTTTGTGTATCTTTTCTGTTATAAAAATCTATCCTCACCTAAGAAGTTGCTATTACTTTTTGCGCAATATCATTATGATAAATAGTAATCAATATATTGTAGAATAAAATTTATATTTATAAAAAGATGAGTCTTTACATTCCCTTCTAGCGATATTGCAAATCTGTAGACAATCTGTTTTATACGAGGATATGTAAAACTGGGAGATAATTACACGTCCGTGATATCGATCTTTATTTTTGTACTTATCAAGTCTATTCACATATTACGCTACGCTCGTATCAAGGGCAACAAAAGCTGACGTATATAAGAAACACGTTGCCAGGCTTTTCAATTCCCTCTCAATATTTCCAGGGTCCTTTCAAGCTGCTTTTTTTTATAAGTCTGATCAAATTTCTATAAGGAATCGCTCCGTCAGAAAATGGCTTACGCTCGTAACTATGCGTCAACCTTTAAGTAAGTCTCATATTGTAAAGTTTTATCGGCAATTATGAATTTTTATCACTACTTTATAATGGATCTTAAGTCCGAAATATTGAAAAAAATATTCGAACAGTGAAAAAAAAATTTAACTTTGTCACGGTTCTTCTGAAAATTATATATTGAAATCGAATAACTATATTTTTATTATCTCTGAAACAAACAAAATCACATTTATTTTTTATTTACTATTAATAATAAAAATTTGTAATTAATTTTTTTTGTCGTTTCCATTCTTCAATTCCGGGTCCACATAATTATCACGCGCTGTTTTAGCTGACGTAAAGCATTAGAAAAAGCTAATCAATAAAGATCGATATTGGGCCCGTCCTGAGGTATCTGGTTATCAATAAAAGTCGGCAAGTCTACATCGAGTGCGATGCCTTTTTTAGTCCCCTCGAATCGTCACCACTTCGTTTGATAGCTTTTATTTATCTTTAATAGACTGTAGTGGTTGAACCATTTCCGCTGCTGATTTTTATATCTACGACTTATTTTTCAAAGGCAAATGTAATATCTTCTTCGAGAGAAATTTTATTTATATTTTTACTTAGTGAAAGGTGATTTTTAAAATTTTTATCATATATCTATTATAGATATATATATCTTATAATACATTTTTGAGCAATTGGAATAAATATCTAAGTTTAAATATTTATACTGGATGTCAAAAGAATATAAAGTATAATGTTTGTGGTGGGTGGGTGCGTTTCAGGCGTTTAATATGAAATATTAGGATTAGTGATTTAAAACTGCAGCCCGAAGTGGTTTTAATCGTTTATAGCGAATTATATAAGCATTTTAAATTATTTTTACTTACTCGTATGAGTATTCTCAATCGAACACATTAAATCTATCATATAGAAAATTTCAATTGTATCTTTTATCTTTAATTGTTTTTCTCCTCCGCGATATTCAAGAAATTTCTTTTCTTTTCGATGAAATCGGCAATATCTTTACGCTCTCAATTTATTAGAATACCTTGATTGGTATGATCATAAACATTCGAATAAGAAAAATAGTCTTTTTGCAAAAGAGAGCATTATTATTTTTTTATGAAGTTTATTGTAAGTAACTCATCGACTAATAATCTTCATTCGCAACTCTTTTTAGATTCGTTTCGACTCTTAGATTATGGCGACGAACCACAGAAAACAAGAAGAAAGGGAACACAGCTTCTTCTCCAATGATGTTGAACAGGTTGAGAATTAGATTTCGCTAAAAAATATGTCGACCATCTACGAATTGATGACCGACTTTCAGAAAAAAAGATTGACCTACTCAAGAAACGAATGGGTTAGGGACAACGTGAGTCATTCTTTAGCTGTAAAAAATTCGGAACTACGCGCATCTTCTGAGATGACACAACGTGGAAAATCTGGATTTAGAAGATGATAGTATTACAGGTTTTAGGCTTAAACCAGTGAAGTTTCTTACGGCCGAAAAAAAATATGGAAACTTTCAAAAGATTGGACCAATCTTTCAAAAGATCAAAACAACCCTTCAAAAGATTAGACGAACCTATATTTAGTTCTAAACAACCCAGAAGATTTATTATTTGCTTATACCGATAATACGGTTACTAAAAAATACACTGAAATATAGTACTAGGCAGATTATCTTCTAGAAGTTACAATATATATCGTTAGAATTATAATGAGAGTACCCTATTTATATTAATATTAAATAATGGCATGCGTACATGAGTCAGATTTCACATATATTCAGATTTCATAAACATCACCAAAAAAACACGTAATTCACACTACTAATACATAGGAGAGAAGCGTATCACTGATTTAAAAAGAATATAAGATTAAAAGTAGAAATTGCGAGAGGTTTATCAAAATCACTTTAAGTGAACCGTATCTTTGGTGTTCTAACAGCGACCAAATAAAGCAGAAAGATTATTTGAAACCCCTTAAATATTTGAGATGAAAGAATTCACGCAAGGTGTGACATAGATGGAAGTAACAAAAAAGGTACCATAAGTACTGAGTTCCGTCGGGGCTCCACAAAATAAATGTTGATCATAATTTAAACAGAATAGTTTATGATCTGACGTGTAGTGAAAAACACGATTATATGCCTGCATTGGAGTATAGAATGAATTAGCTTTATATAAGAAAATAGAGGTGCGGAATTCAGCATCAATGAGGTTGCATCCATCACTAGAACAAATCGGCCACCTCTCCAGAAAGGTAGTTTAATTTATATCACCGAGGAAACAGGAACTGTTGATCGACATCTTGGAACTGAGGTTTGAATCTCTGCTAGAAAGGTCCTTTTCCATTTCGTTTTCTGTTTAATATGAAAAGCAAATGATTTGTATACAGTTTTATTAGAGTCGATCAAAGAAAAATAACAACTGAACTGAATATTATTGGAAGAATTCGGCCACGCGATGTCTTGCGAAGTCAAGAAAGGTAAGGGTATAATTACAAGATACTTCACAAGCGAGGTCCATTTTCTATCCAGTTATACGCTATATTACTCGAGTTCACTATAACATCGAAATGCTAGCTAATACGGTATATATATATTACAAATATTAATTATATATATACAATCTAGTAATAATATTAATATATACAGTAATTATCACTATTATATTTACACACTATATTATGATACTATGCGAATACATATATAAAGATCGTTGAGCCTCGAGATTTCTAAATTATGCAAATCCGCGTAGAGAAATAAATAGTCGAGTTATTGACCAATCGACAATCGAGACGAGTGTGAGCCTGTGGATTTCCTATCTACTCTAAGACCACGGTTCCGGAATAATTAAAAACGAAAGATCTTTCTTTCTCAATGAGAAACCTGAATGTCGGATGGATTAGATTGACTAGACGAGGGAAGAGATCTCATCAAAGCCGCAGTTCAATCTGGTAACTCAGGATACATCAGTCACACTCCAATATTGAAGTAGAGAAATCGTCCGGACTATACACATGGACTATGAGAAATATTCCGGTGTCACCTCGAGACGTGCGCGAGAAATTCGAACCATATAGCTTCATGTATGTTGACCCACTCTGATCTCGAGCACGAACGACATGCAGAAAAGCGCTTTAGAGCCTGACTTTATTGTTTCTCATCAAACGCTAGAGTAGATATTGTTTAGTGCTCTCTATTTCTAACACGGATATATTAAGTTATGAATCCGCCATATGGCCAGACACTGTATAAGGACGGAACGAGGCGTAGTACAATCGTCAATTTCGTCAGATAATTTGGCGCTCTTTGAATGAGACATCTTCTTGTATCTTAGTCTTTTAAGGCGCGAGGAGAGACGCGTAATCTGTTATAGTCGTCTGTTGGCTCGAGATTGTGTAACACACAAATTCTAGAGCTATCAGTTCTCATCCGAGAGGGCGAGTTTGCCGCAAAGGGCCTGGGAATCTAATGCCTCTGGAGTAATGAGCAGAGAGTCGAAATATCTCTCTCACAAAGTATGAGTTATTTTATCTATATAATACAAGATCGAACTTATTTCACTATATAGTATATAATCTAGAGTACGTAGTGGCGTACAGCAGAATATATAAATCTAGAGCTGTAAGATTTTCCACCAGTATACAAATCATCTCAGTCGAGAGGAATGACGCCTGAGGTATATAATATATATATATATATATATATATATATACTTATGAGAGATTAAGTGCTGGTAAAAATATAATTTATCCCATTTTCAAGGCAATAAAATAAACGGAAGTATGAATAATAATACTTTATATAAATTTTTACATAAAAATCAGTGCGTACATTAGCCAAATGTAGCAAGCTTTTAGTTTTACTTTTAAAATTTAATTATATAATTAGTTTTGAACACAAAAAAAAACATTTCTATAAAACTAGCAGATTGTACTCAGTATTATATATATACCTTCGTGCGTTATTAATAAAATACCTATAAATAAGCAATTTCCAATTTCTAGCAGAAATATCAATCACTATGGGACTGATAGACATTACTGAGAATGGACGAACACTACAAATCAAATTTAATGTACAAAAAATAGTTATTAAAAATTTTCAATATTATATAATTATATAGTTTCGCTTATACTCATCTATTACTCAGAATCATATCGGGCGTATACATAGGGTAGGTAGCTCCTACCCAATATTTTTTGAGTCCTTTAATACAATAATTTAAATGGTAAAAGTAAAATAAAATATACAAATTTATTTGAAAGTGAAAAAGAAACTGATTTTTAGAAAATAAATTTAAAGAAATCAATTAGTATATTACACTTATAATAATTAAATTCTTTTGGAAATTTTCCTTCGCTACTCTATTCTAAGAGTAAATTTTAAGCAACGAGTGCTACACGAGGATGTGACGTTTATTTTGTGATTTGAGATATACTTACTTTAATTCTATAACCATGAGTCCTAGCGTCATTATATCCCTTTGATCTAGTTCACCGTAGCAAGAATACATAAATCAGAGAAGAGAGTATTATACAAGCCAAGAGTATACCGAATACGCTTACAACAACAATAATTACTACCCACTATATAAATATTCGTACGTTAAAAACTGACGATAATTGAAAAAAAGATTTTGAATCTCGTCGTACACGCAATGAGATTCCAATAACTGTCTCCTCACTTTCCGATCATCTCATCTCTCCTATATAATTTATTTCTTATATATCTACGAATTCACCCTCTATCATTACTATCTATAATATATTAATATACCGTTATACACATTTTATATCTACCTGAAGCTAATGTAATATCTCACTTAATCTATCTATACCCGGATATATATCGGTAAAAGAAATAATATCAATATAGGGGAGACGTACGAGCTTAATATTATTATAATTTATATATAAACTATATAGACTATAAACCATTTTTTTTATCTACTAATATTAATTAATTTGCAAAGTAGCTAGCACGGCCAGTCATGAGCTATATTTTGGAGAGAGAGAGATATATAAGAGAGAGATAAGAGAGATAGATGAATAGTAGAAGAGAGAGATGAGAGTAGAGAGGATAGAGAGATAGATGAAAGTAGATATGAAGATAATGAAGAGAGAGAGAGAGGATAATTGTAACAACATTTTATTTTTACTAGCCTTCGATTAATAGAGCTTATTTATGTATAGAAATACACGAAAAGAGAGAACATGAATAAAAAAATAAAGAAAGAAAGGAGAACGACGCATCGAAATAAGGCGGTATGGTTTCAGAGCGAACGTGTGGAAATAGATTTTGTCATACTAGTACTTATTATTAGAGCTATCTTCGACCCTACTTTCATTAGCTAGTATTTATTGCGCGAGAGAGAGGGCACCGAGAAGATATTTATCCAGAGTATCTACACGACGGGAGTACTAGTACGTATGACAGGGAAGCATACCGAGTGAGTGTTTTGTCCTCACAGCGTTCAATATACCTGATTAGAGTTATGGTTAAAATGTTATGTATAATTATAAACTTATTATCACTAAGGATAGAGAAAAAAGTGGTAATAATATAATATATAAGATAGTAAGATATAAGTTGAATAGTCACGAATAATTTATATACGAAAAAATGTGTAATCTATATAGCTCAAATAACCATCTAGGGCTCTGCTCGTTATATCCGTACCTATTATTATATACGCTAAAGCTAAACTAAGTACCTTAATTTATCGAACGCTTTGGACTAACAAATACTCACGTCCTTTACATATAGGTAAATTAGAAGGGGAGGGGGCCATTATCGGTAGGATCTTAACTTATCATAATATAATAAAATACGAAATAATATTTAGCGGTGGTCCACTTTAGTAGTTACGTATATGACGAGCGCCATTACTGACTATATATTATCCAAAGGCAGTACTTGTCGCAGTATAATCCAGTTACTCTATTACACGTAACGTTAGCTATATATAATCGTAACGTATCGTAAGATTTATTCATATAAATATATAAAGGGGACAATTAGGTTAGTTAACACATAATAATATATCTATATATATATAATTATTAATACTAGTGACTTACGAAGTGAATAGGATATTTATATAAATAGTAAATACAACACTATAAAATCTTTATTCGCTTGTCGAGATAATAGAGCCAAAAACACCAGGCTCCGACTGGTAGTGTGGGAGTATAAGGTAATTCCGTATAGTCAGAGTTTAGGGTGAAATCGAGTAGTATACGAGAGAAGAGCCTTATATATAATATATATATATATTTAGTCAGAGCAGAGGAAGATACTAGATCGTTGTGTGTCATAGCTGCTTATCAGCAAGTGTGATCTTGCTTTGGCGAGATCCGCCCTTGCAGATTATTTAGGAGAGGTGCTGATAGGTGATATATATAGTTTACTATATAAGTGAGATTACTTTAGTCGCTGCTTTAAATAAATACACAACACTAGTGCGCACGTATAATCTAGCATAAGTAAGTGAGTTTTTATATCGAAAATAAGGCTTGTATATACAAATGCTTATCCTAACGAACAACCTTCACAGTATTAAAAAAGCTCGAGAGGAGCTCTATATTTCTTTAATTCTCCACACTAACATAGGTCTGCGAAAGACAATAAAAATTAGTCTCCTGCATACTATATCAATAACTCAGTGATAACTCTAGGAATTAGGATATCAGTACTGAGTGAAGATATAAATAAAAAAAAAAAACTATAAAAAAACTAACAAGCAATGAGTAATATTTGCCTGCCTTCGCTATCATTAGACGTTAGTTAATTAAATTAGAGTATAGATTAATTAATGACATTCTACACCCGCTATCTTATTATTATATCGTACATACAGCCGTAAATGAAGAGTTTACCTGAGGTAAGGTAAACTTACGAGGTATACGTTATGAATTAATCGAGTGACTATAGAGAGAGAGTCCAGGTAATGAGTAGCGAATCAGAATAATACAAGAATAATGAGGTATCCCCTTATTATATATATATAATATTTCTACACTAGTATATATTACGAAGTCCGCCCGTTATAATGAATATAGGCCGAAACGCGAATATATATATAGGATTATAAAACAATATTCTACTCTTTTCAAACTAAAAACTCACTAATTATAATATCTAATATATAATATATAATTACTTATATACTATAGATACCTGAGAGCACCCCTCGTAAGCGAGTAGATACCTATCATATATAATACTATATATGTACTATATACCTATTTTTTTTTTGGATAAAATTATTATACTTTAATTAACAAAATCATCATATAGTAGGCTAATATTTTATATAATATAGTCTATTGAGGTAATGAGATTAATAATATATATATATACGTATAATTATGATAAAATAAAATAAATCTATATATATTATAGCACTTTAGTATTACGATTTATTTGAGTCACCATTTACTCACTGAGCTATATATATTATATATACTAATTATATATATCAGAACGTTATATGATAATGTAGCAATGAGAGTGTGAGCTGCGCTCAACTATATATTTTTCTATATCAGTTATCTGTTATCCTGTGCGAGACGATAAATACGATACTTACCGTAAGGAGGGGATACTTATCCACGAAGGCGGGTGAATATCGAGAGTATGACCAATATAGATCTAAGGAGGTACAAGAGCTAGGGGAGTAACAGAGGTGTTTCTTTATTCATGATGACTCTATATATTACTACGACGCAATATAAAAGGGCGTAGTTTTATAAGAGTATTAACAGTATTCTGCCCTTAAATACACCCTCCCAGGTCACATATATACACCGACCTATAGGCACTTACTACCTCGTCAGCTAGACCGTCTACTACGGAAAATAAATGCTCAACAATATATATATAATATCTGAGCGGGACGTAGATCACGGGGTTTTATATTTTACGAGTATCTGAGTAGAGCCATAATATCATTATATATACTACGTTATTATTACGGCTCTACTGCCTACCGGTAAACAAAAAAAAATGGTGCTTGAATACTGCACTAAGTAAAGGAGGATAATTAAAAATCAAACGAAAACAACTTTTATATAAAAAGGAAATCAAACTGAGCTCAACATATATCCTAAATATTATATTTAAACTAGCACGGGATTATATATAAGTAAACTCACACAAAAATTCATTATTTTATATTTTAAGTTCGCTTGCGAGCCAAAACCAGGCTCCGAGGGTGTGGGGAGGACTTCCGAGGCGTGGGTGAAATCGAGTGACCGAGCCTGGCAAGAGCGGGGAACAGAGGTGTTCTTTTCAGGGACTCCACGCAGTAAAGGTGAAGTGTGATAAGAGTATTAATTATATACGTAGATCTGTACCCTTAAAACCACCCGAACTACTTTAACGTAATACCAGTGAACCACCTCGAAAGCGAGACTTCCCATATATGGTTTGTGAGTAATATATCCAAGCCAATAACTGTGATACCTGGAATTGGAGAGGTGCGATCTAGGAGATACGCTAAACTCGAGCGCACTGTTGCCGCACCTTCACTGATCATACCGTACGAAGTGGTAAAGTACGAAGTGAGAAGATCCTCAACTCACGCATCTGTTGCCGAGGCCGAATGAGAGTCCGAGGAGGGTTAACTTATGCTGAGGACGTTATAGTGATAATCTAGGAGAGTGACCGTAATGACCGTGACATAGGTAAGCGACGAACAGAGGTATACTATTATCTCATACGAGAGTCCTACAACGCGTTAGGGGCTAGTAATAACAGCGATAGGATTATAAAATATTTCTCCTCTAAAACTACACCTCTCTTGACACAATACTCGATCCGCATAACTCACCCTCGTAATCACGAGTAGACCTATTCATTACCCTTTTTTTTGGTAAATTTTCTCGACTGCAAACTCATGAGCCGTAGGGATGGGATATATATATTTGACTGGATGAGATACGCTCAAAATCTATAGTACGCTATTTTAGCTTAGCTTCATCGACTGTTATTAAGTAGTAGCATGAAGAACTGAGTAAGCTGCTACAACGCTGCCCTACCGCGTTCTCGTCCTGTCGCCGAGATATAAATAAGATACTACCTTCCGCAGGGAGGGACATCGAAAATATATATCATTATTACCGATAGGGCGGTGGAGTATGATATAATCTGAGTGCCAAAACTTAGGCAAGATGACGGAAGAATACTTAAAGATAGGTGTTATTCTATTATATCAGTGACTTATTATACATACTGCGCAATAAAGGTCAGTAGTTTTAGATAAGAGTATATATACTAGTAATTAACTGGGCCCTAGCTTAAAACATTCCGGCATACTTACGCCGGTCAAGAGAATACACACCTACTGAGTCAGCTATGAAACCGTAACCCGGAAAATATTCGCTCAATACAATATATACATATATATTTTAGTATATATTACATAATTAATCGCGAGGACGATAGACTCGAGGAGTATTTACCTTCTTTCGGGATGCACCAATATATCATTCCTGTTCTTTACGGCCTCTATGCGCTTATCCGGAATACAAAAAAAACTGCTTTTATGAAATTACAGAACTGACTTAATATAGAGATTATAAAAAAATTATCAAATACGAAAAATACTTTATTAAATAAGGAACATTACAATAACAGTCACATACTCAAATATAATACTTATTAACGAGCACGAGTTATGATGGAGATAAAAATAAGTAAGAATAGACAGGTAACAATAGATTGAAATAGAAATATGATCGAAGGGTTTGGATAGTATATTAAAGAGGAAGAAATTATATAATATTTGAGGATGTTAACCGTGGGTCGTATATGCTACTATTCAGTGTTTTTTATGAGAGTGTCAATAATGGAGATTTTAACTAATCCATCAGCGGTGTTCGAAATACTTACTGAATACTTACTGGAGTCCGCGTCGCTTAGTTAACAGTAACTATACTACGGTCGCCTATCTATACTTCACACTAGGATACATTACACGTTCCCAGATAAAGCAACGATTTCAAGCGTAGTTTTTTTAAAAGTGCTCTCCAGTTTTTACTCATTCCATAATTATTAACTCATATTGGGAAAAAGTTTGTCACATAATATTTACGTTTATAGTTATATATATAATATATACCCCTAATCCTAAAAAAAAAAAATAAAATATTTATTATATAATATAAAAAGAAACTCTAAATGCCTTAAAAACATTAGATAAATATAAACGCCCTAGTGCTAAAAAGTTATATATAACGGCAGCGGAAAAAGAGTAAAATGGTATCGGAGATCACTTTAATACACACTATTCCCAGCAGTACTGCGTTAATATATAACCAAACATCACATTAAAAAAAAAAAGCAGACAGCAGCACGAGTAAATAAAAATAACCTAGTATGTACTTACTGCACCGCCGCCTGAGCCGCCATCACTAGAGATACCAATACTCTCATTATCATCTAACTAATCATTTTCCTCCGAACGAAGGCCGATGACCTATCTCCTCACAATATAAACCAGTTCAGCCGAGCTACGATAAAAAGATCAATTACGTATTCAGAGTATAATTAAAAAAATGAAAAGAACGAACGAGAGAACCACGATATTTCTTTCCGAGACGAGTGACTATATCCAAACCCCACATTATATATATATATATATTATATATACTATACACTATATATATATATCTAACCCGTTTATAAACACTCAGATCCATTAACATAACTATAATATATATTATAAACTCATATCCCGATCCATTAAGGAATAATAAATTATAAATATCGTCGTTCTTTCCCTGGTTTTACAACAGAGTAAAAGAGAAAACAAAGAGAAAAAAGAGAAGTCTGTAGCGCGCAGCTCTGACTAATATATAAGAGTGAGTGACAATATATCAGGCAGAATAGTAACGTAAGTACCATAATCATTTTTGAGTCATCGCTTATAGCTATATTCGACTACACCTCCCTTACTATTACTGCGTTTACGTTATCTGATGTGTCGCAGTGTTACGACGTATGTATTTAGTGTGTCTGTCTTTTAATCGAATATCACAAAAAAAAAATAATAACCATATATATAATATATATATATATTAATATATGCAGAGCCATCGAGTACGATGATCATATATGTCTCTATATAATAATATTACGATAACGAGCACTGAAACTATATATAGAAACCAACATCTCGACTCGATTGGGTCGCCGGCTCGTTTTATCAAGTAATATGGACAAAGAGTATAAAAAACACGCGACTCGGACAAGAGCGATACTATACGGTCCAGCTCTCAGTGAACGAACATGCTGCAATGAAACGCATCTAATGACAAATGCTAGTGCGCGAGACAAAGAGGCGAAATATATACATTCACCGGGATGCGTCTATTAAAGTACAGTAATTAAGAATATATAAATAGACCGAAATAAGGCGATATGAATCTGAGTCGAGAGTCGTTGACTGAATGCAGATTATTTTTATTTTTTATCTATATCGATCGTTAATATACGTTATTGTCGTTTTGATGGTTCACCGTTTGGTTGGTTGGTTTGATTGATTGGTTGTATTGAGTGACAGAGACTCGTTTCTTTCGGATAGGAGGGGGGAATCCTAAAGATATTACCTATATATAGTATATATGGGCTCGTCACGACGGGGACGTAACGATGACAGGGAGCCCCGTGAGACGTTCTGATCGTCAATCAGCGATTCGATTAACCTCGTGTGGGTTTGAGGTATATAAGTTAGTGTTGTAGAGTAAAACTCGATATTAAGGATTTTGGAACGAAAAATAAAATAAATTTCAGCAGAAGAGAAAGGATTTTGTAAAGGGAACCCGCCCGTATATAAATAATAAATACGCAATCGATCACGTAAATACGAGATATGTACGGGCAGATTCGAAAAAAAACCATTGTTTCGAGCGAACCACTTAGGGACTCTAGCTCAGCGGATCTGAATGGTTTTTTTTGAGGGGATAGGATATTAGGAGAGAGGTAAAAAATAAAAACGATCGACCGACCGAAGATCTAATAACTAGAACTGATACTCCACTAAAGAGCTTTAGAAAAACCATAACGCTATTTATCGAACGCTTATCGGAACAAATTTTCACACCTCGAAAGAAAAGGAAGGCATCTCTCCGAGGACTAAACTGACTACCGTATATATATATATAACGAAAACATCTAAAACTGCAATACATCCTTATTTATTTGAAGGAAAAATTTAATTTGTTCACGCCGTGTATTGTTAGTTTATTTTCACCTTCTAATCGCTATGATGGTGAATAGACATACTGGTCGAAATTCTCGGAGTTTATCTGTGCAGTTTATGTTACGTTCTAACAGAATCGAATAGAATAAATGATACTGACCATACAACAACACCACCGGAGGAGTGACGGGCCTATACACCGAGATTGACTTAGAATAATGTATGTCTAACTATACTAACGAGAAATCTTAAATAAATGTATCGCACATCTAATAATCATAACTTAATAATAACAAATGTATATAATATATATATCTATTATTAAACATAAATAGAAAACTATTCTTGATTTATTAATTATAGTAGAATTTCCTAACATTAAATAATTTTAAATTCCTAACGTTTAAGCGAAACTTTTAAAAAAAATACTTACTCCGAGTCGAAGATTTCTACACCTTCCGTGCCTCTATTCCCAAAAATAACTCAGCAAATATAATAGGTAAAACATTTATGTTCACTCTGTCCACCATAAGTGAAAAATATCGTACATTGATAGATAGATAGTCATTATTAGCATAGATAGATAGATAGATAGATAAGATAGATTAATAGATAGATAGATAGATAGATAGATAGATACGATGAGAGAGAGAGAAGAGAGAGAGAGGAGAGAGAGAGAGAGAGAGAGAGGAGAGGAGAGAGAGAGAGAAGAGAGAGAGAGAGAGAGAGAGAAGAGATATTTTTAATCTTTTTTTTCAAATTAATTTTGTACGATTTCACTGGGTGAGCGAAATTTCTAACTCGCGAAATTTGCTTATTTTTTCGCTCAAAAGCAAGGTATGACGCTTGGCTTTTTTCCTATATATTTTATATGAAATATGCAGATCTACCCGTACGCCCATGGCTTATTAGAATTTTAGTCTTAGGAACAGAGTAGGAAGGAAAATTTCCCAAATGAATTTAATTATTATAATTGTTATTTATATAAAGTAGTTGATTTCTTTTAAATTTATTTTATTTAAATCAGTTTCTTTTTTACACTTTTCAATATAAAATTCTAAAAATAATTTAATTTTAACTTACCATTTAAATTATTTATTAAAAAGACTAAAAAAAAAATAATTGGGTAGGAGCTACCTACCCTGCATACCCTTGTATACGCGCTTGATATATATATATATATATATATATATTATATATATATATAATATGATATATATATATATAATATATATATACTATAACGTGACCGACTTGATATATATAAAGTAATAGAGTTAGGATAGGTAATATATATACTATAGTTTGAATATATACTAAATTACGTTTGATATATAATATTTATATATAGTATAATAAATATGATATATAAAGTAAGTATAGTTATAATATATATAGTACTATATATATATATAGATACTATATATATATATATGAGATTTACAGTAGTAGAACTATATATATATATATATATAATCACAAATTAATATATATATATAATATATATTATTTATACAACTTATTCTTACTTTTCATTAAGGATGTTCCTCAGTTGGTCATCTAACGACAATGGGAGCAGGCCAGGTGAATCCACTCTTGGCAACTCACACATTGAATGCTATTTAAACCTACTAGTTGTTTGTTTTCTGCGATTTCATCTTTACCGATTCCATTCTTGTCGATCAGGAGAGATTTCCCTGTGGGGTCATCGCAACTTTGTGATTGTTTGAATTTTAGAATTGCAAACCATCCTAATTTGATGAGTATGTTTCTATCTCCCCGAATCGACGGTCTCCCTTCTTAATTGTTGGGCAACATAAACATCTCTCAGCCTCAACATAAACAATAAACTATCTTTGGAAATGTCTCAAAACGACATCAAAAAAAAAAAAAAAAAAAAGAAAAAAAAAGATCCCGATAGACGGCGGGGGGGTGCGTGAGCCCGCCGTAGGCGTTAGGTTTAGGTTAGGTTAGGTTAGGAAGTTTAGGTTAGGTTAGGTTAGGTTAGGTTGTTAGGAAGTTAGGTTAGGTTTAGGTTTAGGTTAGGTTTCAGGTTAGGTTAGGTTAGGCATATGTTGTGTTGGATTCGTTAGAGAAACTCTAAAAACCAGATTTTTTTTTTCGCAAATGTCGACCATTTGACCTGTCGATACATTTTCCCTGTCGACCATTCGGGGACTACATTCCCATGCCACGACACTTAACAACTTTATTACGATTTTCTAATAGTAGACAGCAGCAACTTTGGGAGTGTCTGTCCCAAATCGAGGATCGATGAACATCCTTATATAAATTGAAAGCCAGAGGTGCAAACTATTATACTATATATATAGTTAATATATATAATATATATATATATATATGTACATGTGTTATCTGTTATAAGATATATTATTTATGTATTTGATTAATTTATATATATATATATAGCAGTATGGAACACTTTGACAGCGGGTAGCGATTTCTCAAAAAGTATTAGAGGTATCGCTTTCAAACTTGGTATATGTTCAATGTATGTGTAGCTCGTCACACCCGAAATTTCAAGCCTCTAGGACGTATTTTGGGGACCTCCACCCCGAGACCGGGAACGCAATAATATGTCGCTACGGCCCTTTTTGACGCGTCCGAATGAAAGAGTTGTTTGGCCTAATGGTTCCCATTCGAGCCTGATGAAGTAATCTCGTCGTCATGTTTTAATACCCTAAAGCGGTAAATCAGTAAATCGTAAATCAAACTACCCCCCTCACCCTCTTCTGTGATCATATTGATCTATTGATCTATTGATCCTATTGATCTATTGATTCATAATCATAAATTTTTTACTAAATTGAGCGTTTTACATACCCTAAAGCAGTAAATCAGAACAGTAAATCAAACCACCATTCACCAGCCTCCTGTCCATCCATGGATCCTATTGAATCTATTTGATCTATTTAATCTATTGATTCAAGTAATATTTTTTTAACTAAAATTGTCATGTTTACAATACCCAAAGCAGTAAATCAGTAAATCAACACCCCCTCACCTCTTCTGTCCATCTTGTCTATTGATATATTGCTCTATTGATTCCTGTCACATTTCGAGTATCACTTTGGGTAAACCATAACATAAAATCAAAGTTCTTTATACAAACAATCAATATATTTTGACGTAACAAAGTTTCCAACATTAATATAAGCTAACATAGCACCACCTGAACTAAGAATATAATAGCCCGCAACGACAAACCTAACACATCTTAAAAAGGAATAAAATGTTAAAGTTAACAAAAGTTTCACACTTAACCACAGTAAAGTAACTAACATAACATACAAAACGTAACTTATTCACGCTTTATCACACTTTGTCAAGCATGTCTCTAACATAACAATGTTAATTTTACATTAACATGGTAATATTTAACAAAAATTTACCATAACCTTGTGTAATTATCATACAGAGCAGCGAAAGTATGCTAACGTAACAAAGTTTTCACATTAATAAAGCCAACATAACATTACCAGAACTAAGAATATAATATACAACGACAACCTGACACATCTTTAAGCAAGAATAAACTGCTAACATTAACAAAAGTCCAAACTTATCAAACAGTAAAAGTAACTAACAAGGTATACGAAAACATAAATCCATCACACTTTATCAAACATATCTCCAACATGACAATGTTAATTTTACATTAACATAGTAATATTTACCAAAAATTTATCATAACCTTACCTAACCATCATAATACCTAACGGGTAAAGACAAACAAAGTAAAGTTTTACCCTCTGTAAAGCTAAACTATGAACATAACATACTTAACACACAACAACCAGACGAATAAACAGCTATCATTAACAACTTAGTCAATAAAGCGAACATACGAGGGAAGTAAAACAAGTTTTCATTTTTTATAACATATAATTTACTTTACAGGTATATATATATACCATAAAAACATATAATACATAAACATAAGTGTATTTTAAATATGATATTAATTCATCTATCAGAGAACAATACGATTCAACATAACTTGGGTAAGTTCTATATGTCTCTCTAAAGATTCAAGACCCTTTGAAGGATGTAAGTATTAATGCCTTCAGCAACACTAAACCATTTTTCGGCTATTTGATTCAGCAGCACTCATTCTCTCATACAAGAGAGAGTAAACTCATCCAAGTTGAAAATTAGTTATTAACGCGCTCTGTATACCTGCATTTACGGAAACTACATTGTATC